>QJPP01004559.1:122302-213992 GCA_003996215.1 Jaltomata sinuosa | reverse complement strand
TTAGTTGAGTCGTTTTATTGTTTTATGTTATGTTGCTTGAGGACAAGCGAACGTTTTAAGTTGAGGGTGTTGATGTGCCGCCATTTTATGGCACTTTCGACTCCTTTTAACTAAGAACAATCGTACGTTTTCAAGCAACCATCGTCGTTTTTGATGTTTTTATGTTGTATTTGTAGGAAATGGAGACAAACATGGAAACGAAAGGAAATACGCGAAAAAGAGCATTCTGGATAAGAGTGACGGTTCAGGTGACGGTCCGTCAAGGGTGTGACGGTCCGTCCCCCAAACCGTCACACCAAGGCAGCAGTTGAGGCAGTCCACTGCCTAGTGGCGACGGTCCAGGCGACGGTCCGTCAAGCCAGTGACGGTCCGTCACCCTGGCCGTCACACTTAGGCAGTCCGCTATGCGAAATCCGGACGTTTTTGGAATTGGTTTCCTAGACTCCTATAAATACCCTATGTTAGGTTTATTTTACATATCACCCTTTCAAATAGTTTTTACACGTTTTTACAATAGTTTGAGGAGTTTTAGTCGACTTGGAGATCAAGAAACACGTTTTCTACTTCTTGAATTCGTGTTCTTGAATCGTTCTTGGGGATCTTGTTATTTTCTTGTTCTTGGAATAATTGAAGATTATTTTCACTACATTGTAAGGATCTCTTTTCTTTATTATGAATATAACTTTCTTCTATTCTTCTACAAGCATGATTAACTAAACCTCCCACAACTAGGATTGTGGGAGCCATGGCAAATGTAGCGATATAGATTCCGGGTAGCGTTGGGTTCAATATATGTATTGTCACGTTGTTAATCATTCATTATTTAACGTTTTCTAGTGGTTGCAAATATTAGAACATGCCTAGGTGTAATTTGCTTGAGTAAAGAGATTAAAACCGGGAAACTTGATTAACAACAAGGATTCGAGACTACTAACTCTCGTCTAATGATTAATGCTGTAACTAGATTAATCTACTTGATGTTTAGGATTGAAATCTAAAAAGCACATCTTTTCGAGGTCGAGAGAATAGAAAAGGAAATTTGTTTATTTGGTCGAGAGACGTTTAGACGATACTATTACCTCAATCACATCGTGACACGCATATAAAAAGAACCCGATTAAGCTTAGGATCGACATTGTTACCAACGCCATGGTAAACACTTCCCTAGTTCATTCTCCTATTGATTATCATTCATACGTTAATTGTTCGTTTTGTTTACGCATTGTTTACACAAAACCCCCCATTTATTTACCGGAAACTATTGACCATTAGTCACATAATTCACTAACGACTTAATTCTCACCATATTCTCTGTGGGATTCGACCCCAACCTAGTTGGGTTCTATATTTGACTACGACCGCTTACGCTTCGTTAATTTGAGGTGTAGTTTGGGCATTATCAATAAACATGTCATAAACTTTCCCAAACTCTAAGAACTACATATTTTTTTTTACTTTACAAAAAAAATAATATTTGTATAAATAATATCCTCATTTTTTTTACATAGCCTTTTAAGTATATATTCTTATAAATCATAAGGTTCTACATATTTTAATGATAAGAGTATTACTATTAAACTTTCATATATTTCGACATGTACGTAGATATGTTTCATCTTTTTTACCATAAGCATATTTTATATTTTTGCATATTGTAGTAGCATGTGTCATATACTTTGAGTTTTCTTTAAATTAATAAAACATGTTTTTATCACCCCTTTTAGCAAATAATGGACAAATAGTTTTTCGCAAATATGTTTCTAAATTGAGTTTAAGGACTATCTTCGGATAGGCTCTGAGGGGTGCCTAACACCTTCTCTTCGAGTAACCAAAACCCTTACTCAGAATCTCAAACGTTTTCGCAGACTAAAAACAGAGTTTTACATTAACAAATGGTTTTCCTAATTTTTCCCTAAAAGGTTAGGTGGCGACTCTAAACCCTTTTTTCAAAACTAGGCAGAAGAGCCGGATGTTGCAAGCATATTTTGGCCAGTCCAAAATAGGGTGCGACAACTTAGACGTTCTTATTACCTCACAATTCTGATAAGTTGCACGGACTTTTCCCTTTCAATGTCGCACCCATGTTGGATTCTTCAAAAATACACCACTTTAGGAGAATCCGATACATACCTATTGACATTTTTGAAGAGTCCAAGCAACATAGATTCTGGCTGTCTTTATGTTGTCCAATTGCAGAAAATATCTTTCTTAATTTGAAAATTTTAGTTATTGAAAACAAAATCGTATTGAGTTCTCACAGGAATGGTACAGTCTCTCTCGAATGTGAGATCGGGATCGATCATTAGGAACTATGGAGAATGAACTAGAGAGGATGATGTGCCTGCTTATTTAAGGTTTTTTCTGTCTCAGTGGCCGATTTATAGGTAAGTTAACCACTTTCTGTTAGACTATCTGAAATTATTTTGGGTTTAACAAAATGAGTTTAGTTGATTTTAGTAGATACTTACATCTATCTAGATTTGGTGTTTTTATCTTAGTATGATTACTGAGAATTATAAAAGACTAAGCTTTGTATAGTGTTGTTATTGTTGGATCGAAGTAGATTTTAAAGATTGACAAAGTTGTGTAACGCATGCAGGGAACATGTATCTGTGACTTGTTCCTCTCAAGCAGCAATCCTACTAGGATCAGGAGAAGGCAGACAAGGAGATAGGACCAAAGGCGTGTGGAGAAAACGTATTTATGAGGAGAGTCCAGCTTGCACAAGGTTTCCTTTCAAAAGGAAGAATCCCACAAGGAAAGAAATCAAGGAGATTGTCCTGACAAGTCCTACAAAGAGAATGATTCCTAAAGATGGAAGGAAATCAGCCACTACAAGGAAAGGACTCTCAGCATAAATACAAGAGAAGTTTTACAAAAAACTTCACGCACTTACAAAGAGAGCTACAAGCAGAGAAAAATTAAATTGAGAGAGTTCATATTTGAGAGAGTTCTGAGTGAAAAAATCTAAGTGCAGCCAATACAAGAAACCTAATTGAAGAACGTGTTCCTTAAGTTTATGCTTAACAGTTCTTGAGTCGAGTCAATTGTATTGTTTTTCATTGAGTTGTAATCTTTCATTCTTAGTGCCAGTGAGTTATAAACTGGCTTAGGAGTTAGTCTTCAAGTTGGGATAACTCGAAGACTTGAGCACATAGACCTGAGGAGGTTTGTGTGGAGTTTAGGAATTACAGTTTATAATTCCTTAGGTTGCAAGAGTTTTGTAATCTGTTGTTGAGGCTCATTATTTTAGTAAAATTGGGTTAAATCCTATAGAGGTGTAGGTCGTGGTTGTTTCCCTTTGTGAGCCGGGTTTTTTTTACGTAAACATCGTGTGTTCTCTTTTTACTGCTTTACGTACAAGTATTCGATAAAGGAACAGATCGCTTAAACTTGTTCCTTAGGCAAATTAGGGGGTCAACACTCTAACAATTGATATCAGAGCGGGTTATCTTAACAAGAGTCTAATAACTCAAGATAAGATCATTATGAATTCTGCACCTCCTCTAGGACACGGTGAAGGACAACACATCAAGAGACCACCTCTCTTCAATGGTCAATACTACTCGTGGTGAAAGGCAAGGATGAAAGACTTTCTTCAGGCATAGGACTATGAGCTATGGACCAGAGTCACTGATGGTTCAAAAATTCCTATGATTAAGGATGATGAAGACAAGGACATTCCCAAACCAAAAGCTCAATACACTGAGGCTGACCACAAGATATTAGGGAAGAATGCCAAAAGCCAAGTGCATCATTGTATGTGGACTTGGACCAGATGAATACAATCGAATCTCCAGCTGCACCACAACCAAACAGATTTGGGAAACACTGGTTAATGCTCATGAAGGCACTACTCAAGTGAGGAAATTCAGAATTGCTACACTATTCACTGAGTATGAGACCTTCAAGATGAAGAATGGTGAAACTCTTCAGGAGATGATCACTAGGTTCACTACTGTTGTGAACGAATTGGTTTCGTTGGGCAAAATATACACTACTGAGGACAGGTTGACAAGGTATTGAGGACCCTTCCCAAGCCATGAAAAATTAAGGTCACTGCTATCAGAGAAGCAAAAGATCTGACAAACATGTCTCTAAATGAACTGGTAGGTAAACTAAAGACCTATGAAGGGAACATTGAGAGCACTAAAAGAGGTGAAGGAGGCAGAGATAAAATTCTTGCTCTTATGGTAACTGAAAGTGATGAATCTGAGCTGGATGATGATGACATTTCCCTGATAAGCAAGAACTTCAGAAAGTTCTTCAAAAAGACAGGAAATTTTGAAAAAAAGAAATCATCACCAAGCAAAGAAAGGAATGTAGACAAGGGACAAAATGGTGGCTGCTTCAAGTGTGAAAGAACTGACCATCAAGTCAAGGATTGTCCTATGTGGGAAATTGAATGAAAGAAGGAGAGAGCTGAAAGGAAAAGAAAAGAACAAGCCAGCAGAAAGAAGAAAAAGGATGCTGGTAAAGCTATGTATGCTACTTGGGGACCAGGTTCAGACCACTCAGGAGACGAGAACACAGAAGATGTTGTCCTGATAGCCATGGAGGACAATCAATCAAATTCTGAGTCAGACACTGAAGAACCTGAGGTAAATCTTCTTCATCTCAAGGACAAGCTAAAACTCTTCTCTAAGAAAAAATTATCATGTCTAATGATGACCTTTATTGATAATTTTTAAGAATTGAGTGATAACAGAGATCAGTTGCTGGCCTTCTTGACCAGTTTAAAATCTGAGTACATTGACCTTGAAAAGATTAACTCTGATCTAAAGGGAAAAATCAATCTCTCAAGGAACAGGTCCAGCAACTTGAAACTGGCACTCTCTCTCTCAAGTCTGAAATTTTGAAACAAACGGTTATCAAACAGGGGAAGAGACACAAGAGTGATGACCAAATCAGGTGTGAACAAGATCTTAAGAGGTTCAAAGATGAATTCTATGTAGAAAGGAAAAATTTCAGAAGAATAAGTCTTGAATTATCCAGAATCAAATATGAGCTCGAAAGAGCAAATAAATGGACTAAATCTTCAATGATTGTCACTCAGCCGGGTAATAAAATTTATAGCACTAAAACTGGAATAGGCTTTGATAAAGAATTTTCTGAAGGAACCTCTAATCTTTGTACTCACTGTGGTAAGGTTGGTCACCTAAGGGAAGCTTGTCCAACTGCTAAAGCTCAACATGAAAAAAATCTCAAAACTATTTTTAAAGGCAAGAATAGGCATGTTAACAGAAAAGTTCCTCACTTAAGGAACAGGTCTGCAAACTTGAAACAACATGTCAAGAGTCTACCAAAATGGACCAATAAAGATCGAATTCATCCTTTTAATTAAAGAAAAGGACCCAAGCTAGTCTGAGTTCCTAAAATTAACCTCTAATCTCTTTTGCAGGAAAAGGTGAGAGGAAGCAAGCAACATTGGTACATGGACAGTGCTTGCTCAAGACATATGACAGGAGATAAAGAAAATTTTCTCTCATTAGTAAAAGGGAAATGAGGGAATGTGGCCTTTGGAGGAGGAAAGAAAGGTAAGATCACTGGAGTTGGTAAAATAGATAAGTCTGAAGAGTACTCAATTGAAAAGGTATACCATGTTGAAGGACTGAACCACAATCTACTCAGCATCTCACAACTCTGTGACAAAGGAAACAAGGTAACCTTCTATTCTACAGGTGTGGAAGTGATAGACCTAAGCACTGGGGAAACTGTTTTGACTGGACAAAGATATAAGCATGTGTACACAACTGATATCTCAAAGGTCCCTGCTGAGGATCTGGTTTGTCTCAGTGTGATGGACAAGACCCTCTGTTATGGCATAAAAGATTGGGGCATGCTAGTCATGTTTAACTGAACAAACTGATCTCCAAGGACTTGGTAATAGGACTACCTAAAACTAAGTTCAAGGAAGATAAAGTCTGTGTTGCATGTGCTCAAGGTAAATAGGTAAGATCCTCCTTCAAAACTAAGCAGGTGATAAGTTCGACCAGATCCTTGGAACTGGTCTACATGGATCTGTGTGGCCTCATGAGAGTAAGAAACAGAGGTGGCAAAAAATATATGTTTGTACTAGTTGATGACTACACAAGGTACTCTTGGACAGTTTTTCTTGCTTCTAAAGAAGATGCATTTGAGGCATCATGCACTTTAGTAAGAAAACTGGAAAAGCAACTTGACAAGCAACTAGTTACAATCAGAACAAACCATGGAACTGAGTTTGAAAATGCAAGATTTGTTGACTACTGTTCCACTCATGGTATTGATCACAACTTCTCTGCTCCTAGAACTCCTCAACAAAATGGGGTAGTTGAAAGAAAGAATAGGACTCTACAGGAGATGGGAAGAACTATGATGATAGCTAGTAATGTGGCTAGCCAATTTTGGGCTGAAGCTATTAACACTGCTTACTATATACTCAACAGATGCATGTCCAGGCCTCTCCTAGACAAAACTCTATATGAATTACTCAAAGGCAGAAAACCTAACATCTCTCATCTGAGAGCTTTTGGATGCAAATGCTTTATTCACAATAATGGAAAGAATTTGTTAGGAAAATTTGATGCCAGAAGTGATGAGGGAATTTTTCTAGGATACTCTTCACATAGTAAAGCTTATAAGGTGTTAAATAAAAGAACTAATTGTGTAGAGGAAAATGTGCATGTAGTATTTGATGAAAGCAATGTTATGGCTAACCAAAGTGTGCAGGAAATTGATGAACTGTCACAGACCTCTGAACTAGTTATGCAGGAACAGGTTAGAGGAACAGGTTCAACTGAAGCTGAAACTGACAGACACAACAAAGATGATGAAGTTCCTGTGGCTGACCAAAATGATGAAACCACAAGTCAGCAGGATGAAGATGAAGATCAAGCTGACGAGGCACGGGAGCTAATACTCAAAGAGTATAAATATCAAGGCTCATATCCAATAGACAACATCCTTACTGATCTTAGCACTGGTATAACAACCAGATCCGGACTGAAGAATCTTTGTGCCATTGAATCCTTCTTGTCCATGATAGAGCCCAAGAAAGTCATTGAAGCCTTGTAAGATGCTGATTGGATCATTGCTATGGAAGAAGTGCTCAATCAGTTCGAAAGGAACAAAGTTTGGCACTTGGTACCAAAGCCAAAAGGTAAAACCATCATAGGTACCAAGTGGGTGTTCAGGAACAAGTTGGATGAAAATGGAACATTCACAAGGAATAAGGCCAGACTTGTGGTCCAGGGATATAATCAGGAAGAAGGGATAGACTATGATGAGACCTTTGCACCAGTAGCCAGATTGGAGGCAATCAGACTCCTCATTGCCTTTGCAGCCTACATGGAGTTCACTCTCTACCAGATGGATGTGAAAATTGCCTTCCTTAATGGGTTGTTGAAGGAAGAAGTGTTTGTCAAACAACTTCCAGGCTTTGAAGACTCTGACTATCCTGACCATGTTTACAAGATTGATAGAGCCTTCTATGGACTCAAACAGGCTCCAAAAGCATGGTATGAAAGGTTGTCAAAGTTTCTTCTTGATCATGACTACACAAGAGGTAAGATTGACAACACCTTATTCCTCAAGAACAAAGGGAGAGATTTGTTGGTGGTGCATGTATATGTTGATGACATCATATTTAGAGGTATTAGCAAGGCTCTCACAAAGGAGTTTGCTACCCTGATGAGCAAAGAATTTGAAATGAGCATGATGGGAGAGCTCAACTTTTTCTTGGGGCTTCATTTAAAACAAACCCCTTCAGGAACAATGATTCATCAGCAGAATTATGTCAAGGAGCTGCTCAAAAGATTCAATATGGAAGATGCAAAGGAGATAGATACTCCAATAGCTACAATAACAAAGTTATGTCTGGAAGGAACATGTCCAGCAGTGGAGCAGAAGTTGTACAGAGGAATGATTGGATCTCTCCTGTATCTCACAGCCAGCAGACCTGATATTGTCTTCAGTGTAGGCCTTTGGGCAAGATTCCAGGCCAACCCCAAGGAACCCCACTTGAAAGCTGTCAAAAGGATCCTCAGATACTTGAAGGGCACTACTGACTTGGGACTGTGGTATCCCAAATGTAGTAACTTTGAACTTGTAGGATATGCTGATGCAGACTATGCAGGTTACTTGGTGGACAGAAAGAGCACTACTAGAATGACACACTTCTTGGGATCATGTATGATTTCATGGGAAATTAAGAAGCAAAACTCTGTGGCCTTGTCTACTGCTGAAGCTGAATATATAGCTGCTGCCTCATGTTGTGCATAATTACTATGGATTAAGCAATAACTTAAGGACTTTGGGCTGATAATTGATTGTGTGCCTATCTTTTGTGATAATACAAGTGCAATTAACATTGCTAAAAATCCAGTTCAACACAAAAGGACCAAGCACATTGATATAAGACACCACTTCCTAAGGAATAATGTGGAAAAGGGATTCATCTCCATGCACTTCTGTGCCACTGAAAAGCAGATTGCTGACATATTCACAAAGGCTTTGGCAAGGGATCACTTTGAAAGGAACAGGTTGGAACTGGGAATGATTGAGATCACATGAGTACCCCCAGTGATTGGCTAATGAACACTGTACATATTGCATTTTAATTCTTTAAAAGTTTTATGCTCAGTCTTGTACATTTAGTTGTATGTCCCTTTGCCACTTCTAAGGGTTCAAGTTGCTCAAGCTCTATAACTTGGTATTTGTCTGTGCAGCAGGAAATCAAGATATCAAATTGGGACATGAACTCAATGCAACATTAAAGAACCAAGGTATGTGCACTATGCTTAAAGAAAATTGATTGCCCAAAATATGCATATGTACCTGTCCCTTCCACCTGGACCAAAAGAAAATTCATTAATCCTAAAAGCCTATAACCGCCATTTACCAAAAAGGAAAAGAAATCCAATCAAATCAGGTCACTTTTGACGTGATTGGACAGTTGTCAATCAAAGATCTCCTCCCTAGACTAGGACTCTTCCACTTAAAAGGATTCTAATTAATGTCAAATGCTAATTGCCCTATTTAAAGTCCTTTTTGAACCAACTCTCCTCATTCACTCCAAAATCTCCTCTTCTCCAATAGCTCTTCTCCAAAACAAAAACCCTCTTTCACTTCTTTTCTTCTCTCACGTTTCAACCATAGAAAATATATCACCCTCCTCTCCAAAATCACCAGAAGCCACAACTTGTTCGTCTATATCACCCACTCATGCCCTAGTTCCCTTTAAGGAACAAGTCACTGCAGTCCGCTTCCCCCCTGTTATTCTTGTTGATTCTCAGGGAATGGCTCATATGGAGTAATTTTCAGAAGTCTTGGGTGACGAATTGATTGGTGATGACTCTAATGCAATGGTCCCATATGAAGAACAAGAGGAAGCTTTGGAGGTTGACAGTGCAAGTCGTAAGGGGAAATCTGAGGATGAACACATGGTGAGTGATGAGGGAGTTCAGGAGAATGCACCTTGTGAGGGGGAAAACTCAGGGAAACCAACAGCTGAACCCAGTTCACCTGTTAGAGAAAAGGTGGATTCATCTGCTCAGGAGAAAGCTGAGGATGGAAGGTCTGGGTCAAGGGAACAGGTTCATCATACCCATTCAGCACCTGTTACGGAGGATGAAGATAACACACCGATTGCCAACCAAATTCCTCAAAGGGTAAGGTCTCGTTTACGCAAGGCCTCAGGCAGAGCTATTAGAATACTACATGATGAACCTGAAGAAGTCCCTCTTGCTCCTGTGGCTACACCTGCCACTGTTCGAATGACAAGGGCTACCAAGAGGGGTCTAGAAGAAAGTATGGTTGCCTCAGCAGCCAAAAGACCAAGAACCACTAGAGGTACTTTTGCCCCTCACCCTGATCCCATAGATATTTTGGATGATGCAGTAGAGGAGGCTGAAAGGAGAAGAAAAGGGATGTGTGTTGCTCCCACCAGAGGTTCTGTCAAATCCAGACTAGTGGATGAGACCAGTGATAGTGAGGGAGATGATCATGGACTTCCATCTTCCGAGTCTCATTAGAAAGATGATACTGAGGATGTGGAGGCTGATATCCCTGAGGGCGTGGAAGAGAAGGATGAGTCTATGGATCCCATTGATGAGTCTCCTGATGCTAGGACTGAAAGGCTGATCAACTTTAGGATAAGAGCTGTAGTACGGGGAAGAGTGTTAACTGGGTTTGGAGGAGCTGAGATGATAGAACTACTAGTATTGATAGATGCACATGGTTGGTCAAACCTGTTCCTTCAGGGTGGTACTCATCGAAAGATGGCTCGTGCAGAGAATCTGTAATTCTATATGAATGCCACAGGTACCTCAGCCTCCATCTCCAGTGTTGTTAGACATGTTTCTTTCACCCTAACCCCTGTTGTACTAGCTGAAATTTTGGGAGTACCAAATAATGGGTGGTGTCACTATGTGAAGAGGCAATGGCCTCCCTTGGATGGGCTGCCATCTGCTGTGGAGATTTCGAGGAGATTTGCTAATGAACCTACCTTGGAGTGGCACTGTCGAGTGGATAAGGGTGCTATGCTTCATCTCCATCAAATGTTGTTTGATGTGGTGCACAAAATGGTGCTTCCCAGGGAGAAAAAATGCACTGAGGCCAATTTCATGGACCTCACCTTGATGCAGTTGTTGCTCTCCAAGATTCTGATAAACTTGACAGAACTCATACTCTGTCACATGCATAGGATATGCAAGCAGGATGGGACTAAGCATGCCTTGGGGTATGGCTTTTGGTTAGCAGAGGTCTTTCAACACTTTGGTGTGCCTGTTCAAGCTTGGCAAGATCAAACAACAAAAGATGTGATAGGAACTGTGAACCAGGCTGCTGTACCTACTCCTCGGAGGGGGGCCAATGCAACCTTGCAAAGGTTGAGAGCAATGTTAGTTGCCAAGGATGTAGAGATGGAAGCTATGATAGCAACCCATGAGGAGGAATTGGCTGAGCTTCATAACACATATGGGGTTGAGCATGCACTGCTGATGGAAGAGAATGCAAGGCTTAGGGGTGAGCTTGCCCAAGCACAAGCTGCCTTAGCATCTGAGCAAGCTACCAACCTGCCAGCCTGAAAGGCATCTATGAGCTGCTCAAGAAAGACCCTCCACCTTCCACTGCCTAGCTTGCCCACCCTAGCCCTCCCAACACTGTCTCTTTTGTTCTCACATATGCATGTTTTTTTTGAGCTTTTAATTTTCATTTCTAGTGTACATGCTTTGTGACTAATAATATGTTGGGTTTCAGTTCTAATCTCCTCTTGTCTCCTGTGCACTTGCAAATACATTGATATAGCTAATTGAGATCTTACTTTTTAAGTGTTTGCATAGGTGATATCCCCAATGGCCATGAGTATAGAATACTACTTGAATTGGAATGCTGTGTGTTTTCACAGTGCTTTTTTATGCCAAAGGGGGGAATATTTGCTGCTTGTGTGGTATTTATAACCTAGTGGGTCCGACCTGTTCCTCTAATTTGTTCTTTTTGCAGCTTGCCTTAAGAAAACTAACATGATACAAGTGGAATCCTACATACAAGAGGCAAGGATTTGTCATCATCAAAAAAAGGGGAATTTGTTGGAGCGAGGTAGATTTTGAAGATTGAAAAAGTTGTGGAACACATGCAGGGAACATGTATCTGTGACTTGTTCCTCTCAAGCAGCAATCCTACTAGGATCAGGAGAAGGCAGATGACAAGGAGATAGGAGCAAAGGCGTGTGGAGAAAACGTGTTTATGAGGAGAGTCCAGCTTGCACAAGATTTCCTTTCAGAAGGAAGAATCCCACAAGGAAAGAAATCAAGGAGATTGTCCTGACAAGTCCTACAAGGAGAAGGATTCCTAAAGATGGAAGGAAATCAGCCACTACAAGGAAATGACTCTCAGCATAAATACAAGAGAAGTTTATTAAAAAACTTCGCGCACTTACAAAGAGAGCTACAAGCAGAGCAAAATCAAATTGAGAGAGTTCTGAGTGAAGATCTAAGTGCAGCCAATACAAGAAACCTGATTGAAGAACGTGTTCCTTAAGTCTATGCTTAATAGTTCTTGAGTCGAGTCAATTGTATTGTTTTTCATTGAGTTGTAATCTTTCATTCTTAGTGCCAGTGAGTTATAAACTGGCTTAGAAGTTAGTCTTCAAGTTGGGATAACTCGAAGACTTGGGCACATAGACCTGAGGAGGTTTGTGTGGAGTTTAGAAATTAGAGTTTATAATTCCTTAGGTTGCAAGAGTTTTGTAATTTGTTGTTGAGGCTCATTATTTTAGTGAAATTGGGTTAAATCCTACAAAGGTGTAGGTCGTGGTTGTTTCCTTTTGTGAGCCGGGGTTTTTCCACGTAAACATCGTGTGTTCTCTTTTTACTGTTTTACGTGCAAGTATTTGATAAAGGAACAGATCGCTTAAACCTGTTCTTTAGGCAAATTAGGGGTTCAACATTCTAACAGTTATGATTGGTGAGATGGTGTCATTTTGATTATGTGAAGCTTTTTCCTTTACAGTGTGAATCCCAATGTCCATTTGCATATGGGAACTAAAGAAGAGAGCATGTTTTTTTGTTAGTACGTGACCTATATTCTACCGTTAATACCCTGAAATTTGATAAATAACTGCTGAAAAAAGATTGTATTCTCAAACTGAATTTTTCATTCTATAAGTCTTAAAAGAAGAGGGGAAAACAGTAATTAAATGCATTGTCAATCTTCTGATATTTGATAAGACTGATAATTAAAATATTTAAGAACTATTTAATAAGTTTATCCTCTCATATATTTTTATTTCAAAAGGTTTTATCAAAGTGAAATTCTTATCTGCGCTAAACTTTTTCCTATAATTTTGTATTATCTTACACGTGTTAAATTCATTACATTCAGAAATTTTAGGAACATATGTCATATGTTTGAGAAAATGAGTAGGAAAAGAAACGTAACAAGCCGAATAAACATCAATTACTTTGTTATATATTTTCTCATGAGCTGAACAACTCTCAAGTTCAAATTCAGAATCCAGAGCTGACGAACCCAAAGTTGAAGATGAACATTTTGGTGTTAAGCATGTAAACAAGTGGTAGTTAGTATACGACTGAGGACTGAGGAAAAAATTAGTATTCTATAGTTATCTTTTCTTCACTAGAGGTAGCTTCTGAAATAATTCTGATCCTCTGTTTCTTCTATTTGGTATTGAAAAGCATAACTATGTGATGAGTGATTACACAATGAAATGTAATAACTTGAAAACATTTTAAAATACAATGTTGTGAAATGGTGATTTTAGACATTAATAGTTAAATATCCCTTAGGATAGACTAAACATTAACGAAGATTATTTTTATCTTTTAATGTGTTCCTGGTACATTGATTTAACATTTAGAAATTTCAAATTATACTAAAGCAAATGTAGATGTAATGCAATGTTGTCTTGTTATTATTTTTCGATGATTAAGGAGACGGACATCATCAAATCTGATAAAAATCATGTAGTCTATGTTTCATTTTATTAATTGTCTAGACTAGTGCTACCCGCCGGATCGGTACCATTTCGGTCCATTCCGGTACCATTCCGGTACCGGTACCGGTCCATACCGGTCCGGTACGTACCGGAATAGAACGGAATGGTATCGGCCGTTGACCGAAACGGACCGGGTTTGCCGATCCATACCGGCAAACCGATACCGGTTCGTACCGGTTACAAACCGGTTCCGGTCCGGTCCAGTCTGGTCAACCGGTCAACGCGATTTTCTTTTTTTTAAAAAATGTACTGTTTGCAGCCGTTGGGTAACGGCTATTTCAGCCACCCAACGACTATTTTAGCCCCCCCCCCTCCCCTAGGGGTGTGCAAAAACTGATTTAACCGATAAATCGAACCGATAAAAATATTATTGGTTTATTGGTATTGGGTTATTGGGTTAACAGTTTTTAAACGGTTTTGTAAAAAAATATTATTGGGCTATCGGTTCGGTATCGGTTTTAAGGTTTTAGTTAATGGTTAAACCGATAACCCAATAAGATTATATTTAGATTATATTTTTATTCATAATTGTATAATAGTGGCTTTAGATTTTAAATATATACCCTATTATTTTTTGCATTTTATAGTTGTTGTCTTAGTGTTGTTGTTTTCTTTCTAAAGTCATTGGTTTGATAGCATTCTACCTATCAGTGTTGCTTTTCTTTTTGAGAAATTGCTACCGTTGCTACTGTATTCAAGTTTTCTACTTAATAAGAAAGAAAATAAGTTTATTTTAGTAAAAATATTATTTGAATTTGCTTATGCTTGTAATTTGTATAGATGTTTATGCATGAAAGTAGTCTATATATGAAGAAGAAAATAAGAGAAATCAAAAATATTATAGGAGCATTTTCTTATCGGTTAAACCGATAACCGAACCGTTAAGGACCAAAAACCGATTAACCAAAACCGATAACGAATATTTTATTGGTTTGATTATCGGTTTTGCATGTTTACAAACCGATAACCGATAAACCAAACTGATAATATACAAAACCGAACCGAACCGACCGATGCACACCCCTACCCTCCCCCACCCCCTAGCCCCCAGCCCCCCAGCACCCCCCCAACAGCCCCCCTCCTATTTTTTCATTATAAATACCCCTTCCCCTTTTAATTTTTATTCATCCATTCAACTCTCATTCTCTCTCAATTTTCATCTCTTAATATTTACAAATTCTATAATTATTGTTATTATTTTGCAAGTGAAGTATAATTTGGTGAATTTTGGAGGAGCAATCTTCTTCAAATTTCAGTTATAATCGTCTGTTTTTACGGCAGACATTTGGTATATTCGTTCCACTCTTTAATTTTTAAATTTTTATTCTTGTTTATTAGTTGTGATTTATTTGTGAATTTGTGATTTGTGAACTTGTGATTTGTTTATTTTAATTTGCTAATTTTATATTTTATTATATTATGGATCCATCTCAAAAAAAATCCGGTAAAAAAGGTATTATTTCAAGAACAAAAAGTTATGTGAAGGGTAAAATAGGTAGTGGTTCTTCTAGTTCTTCTCTCCGCCCTGCTCTTCCTCAAATTAGATTTAATACAGATGAATTTACGCATGTTAATGAAACTAATTTTCCATTTACTACGGATGACCCTATTCCCAACGAAGCTTATGAAAGAATGTATAATGATTTAGAAGATGAATTAAATGAAGAAGTAGAAATGCATGAGGATGATGATTTAGAAGAAACTGATATACCGACTAGTCCCTTTATTGCCCCCTCCCCCACTATTCCCCAAGATCCAACTCAGGATAATCCTCAAGTTAGAGCTGATCTTCCTCCTATTGCTCCAGTGAGGGGTAAGACCAAACCACAACGTCCTTTAAAATCAGCTGTGTGAAAATTTTATTTTTTAAATGAAGAAAAAACTGTGTCTACGTGTTGTATTTGTAAACAAAGTTGGAAATATGTATCTGGTGCTAGTGGAGGTTCGACTGGGGGGTTAAAAACTCATTTGCTTAAGAAACATCCGAGAGAGTGGCAATCATATCTAGCTAGTCAAGGTGATGCTGGCTCTAGCGTTGGACCTTCTGTTGGCGGGTCAAACATGATTCAAACTTCACTAAATTCTTCAAACCCTGCTGGTCATGTTTCACAACGGCCCTATAATAGGGACCGTGATCGTGAAAATTTTGCTAAAATGATTGTTGTTTGTGGTTCGCCTTTTAATTTTGGAGAACATGATGGTTTTATAAGATATATTCGGGATATATTTTATCCTAGGTTTGAAGGTATTACAAGAAGCATGGTAAAAAGAGATATTTTTGAATTTTATGAAAAACATATGCAATATCTTCGTAATTTCTTTTATATGATGGATTGTAGGGCTTCTATTACCACTGATATGGGTCGTAGTCCTAACGGATTTGATTATTTAACTGTTACTGCACATTGGATTGATTATAAATGGATAATGCAAAAAAGAATTATCGCTTATAAAATTTGTGAACACAAAAAAACTGGTGCTTATATTTCTTCAAGTGTATTAAAAATTTTACAACGTTTTTATCTTACTGATAAAGTGATTAGTATTACTTTAGATAATGCTTCTGCTAATTTAAATGCTATGACTATGCTAGAAACTAGACTTTGTCCAATTAGTAAATATGCTTTTCATATCAAATGTGGTGCACATATATTAAATTTAGTTGTGAAAAATGGTATTAGGGTATTTGATAGTTGTATTGATAAAGTCGAAAATGTAATTTTTTGAATTTTTCATATGAATAATAATAGTAGAATTCAATAATATAAAGATTTTTGTAAATTGTGTGAAGTTCCATTTAGAAAAGTTCCAAAGCATGTTAAAACTAGATGGAATTCTTTTTATGAAATGCTTGAAGTTGCTTATAAGTATAAAAAGCCTATTACTATGATGTTTAATAGTCATAATGCTTATCCTGATGATAAACTTGCGGACAGTGATTGGGATGCAGTAGAAGCACTTAAAGACTTTTTGAAATCATTTTTTGATGCTACCAAAATTTTTTCTGGAACATATTATCCTACTATTAGTGAAATTTTAATACATATTTGGAATATTTCATGCCTTTTTGCTATCTATAAACAAAATTCATATTTTAAAGATTCTATTGAAGCTATGATTAAAAAATTTAAAAAATATTTTTTTCCTATTCCACAAATTTATTTAACTGCAATTCTTTTTAACCCGGAATATAAAGAAGTTGGTGCAAAAGCTTTAGTTAAAGAAATTTATACTAATTTAAATATTTCACCACAAGAAACACCGGATTTAATAACATGTCAAGATAGTATTAAAATTTGGGCTAAGGAAATGTATGACAAATATACTGTGACCTTAGAAAATCTTGATCATGCCCCTCAAACTTCTACGTCGAGATCAGGTGTCCATGGTAAAGCAAGATCACAACTTGGTCTTGATTTTTCTAATAAGTGTGAATTTTCTAAGTATCTTGAACAGGGTGTTGATAATATTCCAACTACGGATGGCATACCACAGTTATTGGATTGGTGGAAATGTCGTGAAGAACTCTTTCCAAAACTTAGCAAGATGGTGAGAGACGTGCTAGTTATTCAAGGATCATCAGTTGCTTCGGAGCAAGCTTTTAGCGCGACAAGATTTCAAATTGGAGACCATAGATATTCCTTAGCAGAAGACAGTTTGGAGGTATCGGTGTTGTTTAGAGATTGGATCAACGCCGAGCGAAGAAATGTTGGAAGACCAAAGTTGCAAAAAGTAGTAGAACAAGCCATAGATAACCTCATTGGATTTGATAGTGATGATGGCGCTGAACTTGAAGATCGTCAAACAGCTTTACCAAGAATTGAAGTTGAAGAAGCTGAAACTTTACAAAGTTTAGAAGATAAATTTATAAATCTATACAACTATTAGTATTACATTCGAGGCTTAGTTGAAACAGAACCTTCCTAGAAGGTGGCTGCGTAAATTAGGCGTGCTTAGTTGAAACAGAACCCTTCCTAGAAGGTGGCTGTGTAAATTAGGCGTTTTACTAATAGTTGTAAATTGTAATATTAGTTTGAAATTTTGAATAAATTGGATTATTTTTTAATTTTTATCATTGTTTTATACTTTTATAGTTTTATACTTTTATTCATTGAAAACATAAACTAATAAATTGAAAACTTAAAAAAATAAAAAAATAAACAACAAACTTATAAATTGAAAACTTAAAAAATAAACTAAAACATAAACTAATAGACTTCAAAACATAAACTTATAAATTGAAAACTTAAAAAAATAAAAAACTTTAAACAAACTAAAACATTTCAAATATATAACTTAGAAAATATATATAAACTATAAACTTAATCAAACTTCAATTAAAATAAATAAAACTTACAAATTAAAAAACTTTAAAAAATAAAAACTTTAACAAACTAATAAACTTCAAATATAATTTATATAAGTTATAAAATTTTAAATCATAATTAACTATTTAACTTTTAAGTTATAAATTATAAAAACTTTTAAGTTATAAGTTATCACTTGAAAATTAAGTTTGAAATTCAAAATGTAATTCAAAATTAAAAAATTAAAAAAAAAAAAAAACCATTCTGGTAAACCGGTCCGGCCCATTCCGGTACGATACCGGTCCATTCCGGTTTAAACCGGAATGGGATGGAATCCGGTTTCCATACCGGTTGAACTAGTCCGGTTCATTCCAGTACCGGTCACCATTCCGGTACTGGCCGTACCGGTCCGGTCCGATACTGGTCTGTTCCGGTCCGGCCATCCCATTCCGGTCCGGTGCTCACTCTTAGTCTAGACACAAATCATCCGATAGTTTTTCTGGTAGTTTTTGTTTTTTTCTGGTAGTTTTTGTTACTTGAACGAATTATTAACTTGGTATGTAATTCATTCTTTTACTTGTAATTAATAATAATTAGTGTTGTCACTTCTCCTCAAGTCCAAGTTTCTTAGTTAATATGTATTGACCTGTTTTTCAAGGTACCTGCAGATCTCTTTATATTGTGATTTCTGAGATGCAAAAGATTGGCTACTAAGCTTAGGACTCTATCTCAAGCTCATTATAAATGTTGAATTAGAATACAAACAATTCTTATATTTTTGGGGTATTATGTCTATAACAATACCTGAAGATGGTTCAATTAGATAATGTTTTCTTTTATGCCTCTTGCACATGATGTAAATATATATTAATATATGCTATTCAGCACGTATTGGGGGTGATATTATGCTGAATTATGTTAGACGCTTAATTTTTGTTAGTAAGTTGAGATAGTAAAGTGTTGACAGTAACGTGATTCCACTACCGAGGTGATAAAACTAAAGTAGACTCAACTATTTAATGAAAGCCCTTAGGACATATACATTTTGCTTATTAGATGCTGCTGCTTCTTCATTGACACGTACTTGAATGAGCAACACTGGTAGGTGATATAATTTAACTGGCAATGATAAAACAAAATGCATATAAAAAATCATTGATGAAAAGCTGTTGAGCAATTTAGTTTGAGCTAGAAAAACAATTTAATTTTGTTAGTATCACGGGCCCATGCCCATCTAGTAATACATATGCACACACCCACGTGACATGGACAATCACATAGATCCAGGTTTTAAAACTACATCATTTAATTAATATTTAAAATGTGTAAATTCAGTATATAGATTTTTAAAAGATTTAAATTTACTTAAAAGAATTCACTATCTGATAGTTGTCAAGCATTAGATGGAGCAATTTTAGTAGGTTTAAAATAAAATATTTTCTTGAAAAATATAAAATAATTTTTTATTTTAAAATTCAAATTAAAAATACTACTAATAGATTTAAAGTGACAGTTTCAGTTTAATTTTAATGTATATAGCTAAATGAAAAAAAAAGGAAGAGAAATAAGTAGCTAGTTATATGTAAGGAGATTTCAAGTTGTACCTTTCATCAATTGATTCAACACAATTCAAGGTCAAATCGATTTATCATTCTAAATCCTAATATGATAAGATTACATAAACTTAAAGTGTTAAATTCTATATAATATCAATCTGCACCTTTTTCAGTGCGTGATCAGAAGAAATTAATAGAATTTTTTATCTTATTGATTTGATATAATATATTTTTTATCGTTCTCCATTAACATATTCATATTTGTCTGTTGCACTACGTGATAAATAATTTAATTAGTGTAATGCATTTATTTAAGACACTTATAGTCTGTTTGGCCAAGCTTATTTTTGTCAAAAGCGCTTATTTTTTCTCAAAAGTGTTTATTTTAAAAAATTAAGGTGTTTGGCCCAGCTTTTGGGAGAAAATAAGTGCTTCTGGGGAGTAGCATAAACTATTTTTTATAAAAAGAAGCTTGCTTACACCTTGCTTTATATTGAAAGAAGTCTTCCTCCTTGAGAAGGTAGCCTTTCTATCATTTAGTGGATAACTCCTTGCTCCATTCCGCTTAAGGTGGCGCCTTAGTCCCATAAGCTTATGCCTATACCTGCTTTCCCTTTCAATATACATAGTAAACCACTTTAAACTCGCAGTTAGTCTTGGCCCAACTCTGCCCGGGGGTTGGCCTTTTAAGGCTTATTTCATTTCTTTTTTTCTTTTTCTCTTATTGCTAATTGGAACTCCGGCTCTGGTAACCTCCTGAACCTCTAAAAAAAAAAAAATTTCTCCAAAAGCACTTTTTTGAAAAACACTTTTGATAAAAATACACTTAAAAATACTTTTAAAAAGTTTGGCCAAACACTAATTGCTGCTCAAAAGTGCTTTTTAAATTTATTGGCCAAACACAAATTGCTTCTCACCAGAAGTGTTTTTTTGAGAAGTACTTTTGAAATTAGCACTTTTAAAATAAGTTGATTTTAAAAACTTGACCAAACAGGCTATTATTCTCCGCATTCAAGTTTCGTGATTAGTATGCATTGCTGAGAAGTGCATTATTGAAATTGAGTACTACCCCAAAATATTAGACTTGGATATAAATATTTCATCTAATACTTCCTCCGTCCCAATTTATATGAGTTAGTTTGACTCGACTTTTGTGTTATAAACTATTAAAGTAAGAAAGAAGAAGAATATAATAGAGAAAAAGAGAAAGCTTTTTATTTCTCTTGAAGGATTCCTCTTAGGTATTTTTGGGGTCTATTACAATGAAGGAAAACCCCTCTATTTATAGGGAAAAACTGATTTGGTCCCAAAGTTAGGGTTCCTAACTTTTCTTCAAAGAAACCTAAATATAGACACTCACTATAATAATAATATTTTATAACACTCCCCCTTGAATGTCTATTTGATGGATAATGTGCCTCATTAAAACCTTACTAGATAAAACCCAGTGGAAAAAATTCTAGTGAAGGAAAAAGAGTACACATATCTCATAATACGCATTTTTGGCTGCCTCATTAAAAACCTTACAAGGAAAACCCAGTGGGACAAAATCTTGTGAGGGAAAAAGAGTATAGCGCGTATTAACTCTCCCTAGTAAGAACATCAATCCAAAGACTTGATTCTTCACATCCCAATTTTGTGCACCATCTTCTCAAAAGTTGTAATTGATTGAGATTTGGTGAATAAATCTTCCATACTCAAATAAATTTGTTGAATGCTGATATCACCATTCTTTTGGAGATGTGTGAAGAAAAGCTTTGGTGAAATGTCATTCGTTGTATCTTCTTTTATGAATCCTCCATTCAACTATGTTATGCATGCTTCTCAACTTGTTTCATGAATAATTGTTATCTCAGCATGATTTGATGAAGTATCTACAATAGACTGCTTTGTAGATTGCCAAGATATGATAGTACTTCACATATGAACACACATATTTGAGATCAAACTTTATGTATATTCTATAAATGCCCTGCATTTCACAACCAATAAAATCTTGACAACTAAAAAAACTGTGAATACCGACCTCAAAATTACCGACCTCCTATGGAAGTCGGTAATTTCCGACCTCCTATGGAAGTCGGTAATTTCCGACCTCCGGAAGTCGGTATTGTTAAAAACAAAAAATTATTTTATTTTCTTAAGAAAATCGACTTCAAGATGTCGGTTTATTTGGAAAAAAAATGCGGGAAAACCAAATACCGACCTCCGATGGTCGGAAACTTTCCCAGAAAAAAAAAATTAAGAAAAACCGACCTCTTGTAGTCGGTATCGAATTACTAAATAAAAACTAAAATTTAAATTTATCTCAATTAAATATAAAAAAATGAAAAAAAGGAATATTTTTAATAACTTTTAAATAAACCGTCCTCCGGAGGACAGTTATTTATATGATAAAACAAAAAAAATAAATTAATACCGACTTCCTGATGTCGGTAATATTAAATTTACATAATTGATTTTATTTACCTTAAATTATTCTCATAATGACTTCTAGAAGTCGGTATTTATTTTTTATTTTTTATTTAATTATTTTATTTATATTATAAAATAAAAATAATATTAATACCGACATTCAGAGATCGGTATTATTTATTTAACATAATTAATTTTATTTTCATTAAAATTAAAGGTAATACCGACCTCCGGAGGTCGGTAGTTTACTTTTATTTAATTATTTTGAATAAAATCGACCTCCGGATGTCGGTATTACCTTTAAAATATTTGTAATAATCACTATTTTTCTATTGTGTATAACACTAAGGGGTCGTTTGGTAGCTAGTTAGAGTTATATAGGTATTAGTAATGTAGATATTAGTTATGAGGGAATCTATATATTATTTATACATGTATTAGTTATGTAGGGATTAGGTATTCATGTATTAATTATACAAGTATTACTTAATCCACCTTCTATATCCTGTATAAGATAATATATAGATTCCCTCATAACTTATACATCGTCTTGAATATACATATGTCTCGTCTAGTGATGTATATACGTATATATATATATATATATAGTACGTATTCAAAAGCTAATTAACCGATCGATAATACATATCCAAATACGTAGTATGGATACGTCATATATTACGTACATATGAGTTAATATACGATTATTGAGAAATGTAATTAACCAAGTCCTATATATTATATATAATGATCCATCGTCTTGAATATATGTCTCGTCTAGTGATATATGTATATACATAGTACGTATTCAAAAGCTAATTAACCAATCGATATATAATCCATATCCAAGTAGTATGGAATATGTTGTTTATTACGTACATATGAGTTAATATACGATCATTGAATATAATTAACCAAGTTATTCTATGTACTATAATGATCCGTCGTCTTGAATATATGTCTCGTCTAGTGATGTACGTATATATATAGTACGTATTGAAAAGCTAATTAACTAATCGATAATCCATGCAAGCAGTGGAATACCATTGTATTACGTACACACGAGGTAATATACGATTGTTGAGTAATGTAAATAACCAAGTCCTATATATATAGTAATGATCTGTTGTCTTGAATATATGTTTTTTTGTTGCGATATTGTACGTATATATATAGTACGTATTCAAAAGCTAATTAACTAATCGATAATCCATCCAAGCAGTGGAATACCATTGTATTACGTACACACGAGGTAATATACGATTGTTGAGTAATGTAAATAAGCAAGTCCTATATATATAGTAATGATCTGTCGTCTTGAATATATGTTTTTTTGTGGCGATATTGTACGTATATATATAGTACGTATTCAAAAGCTAATTAACCAATCGATAATCCATCCAAGTAGTATGGAATACATTGTATTACGTACATATATGAGGTAATATACGATCGTAGAGTAATATAATTAATCAAGTCCTGTATATTAAATGGTCCATCATCTTGAATATATATGTCTCGTCTTTAGTGATGTATGTTTATATATATAGTACATATTCAAAAGCTAATTAACTAATCGACAATTCATCCAAGTAGCTAGTGGAATACGTTGTATTACGTACATATGAGGTACTATACGATGACGATCGTTGAGTAATATAATTAACCAAGTCCTATATATTACTGGTCCGTCGTCTTAAATATATGTCTCGTCTAGTCATGATGTACATATATAGTACGTATTCAAAAGCTAATTAATTAATCGATTGATAATCCATTCAAGTAGTATGAAATACATTGTATAGTAGCATAATCATTGAGTAATGTAACGAATCAATAATGTATCCGAGTTTATGAAATATGTTGATGATTAAATAATTTTTATTCATTACTTTTAATTTTTTTTAAAAAACCAACCTCAAGTGGTCGGTTTTATCAAAAAATACTTTATTTTTTAAACAAACCGACCTCAAGTGGTCGGTTTTTTTTTTAAAAAATTTTATTACCTAAAAACCCTAACACCCTAACACTCACACTCACACACTCTCTCTCTCTCCCCGATCGACCACCACCCTCATCTCCGGCGCCCCCTCCCTCCGGCGCCCCCTCCCTCAGAAAACCTTCCCTCTGGCGTCCCCCCCTCCTCCGCGTTCCACCGCTGCCGCTGCTGCTGCACATTGCTGCTGCTGCTGCTGCTGAAGGTTGCTGCCGCTGCTGCTGCTGAAGGTTGTTGTTGTTGCTGCTGCTGCTGAAGGTTGTTGGTGCCTTCCACCGCTGCCGCTGCTGCCGCTGCTGCTGCTGAAGGTTGCTGCCGCTACTGCTACACATTGTTGCCGCTGCTGCTGCACATTGCTGCCGCTGCTGCTGCACATTGCTGCCGCTGCTGCTGCTGCTGAAGGTTGCTGCCGCTGCCGCTGCTGCTGCTGAAGGTAGTTGTCGCCTGCCGCTGCCGCTGCCGCTGCTGCTGCTGAAGGTAGTTGTCGCCTGCCGCTGCCGCTGCTGCTGCTGAAGGTTGTTGTCGCCTGCCGCTGCAGCCTATCGCCGTCTCTGTTGCTGCTCCGGTGGGGGTCCATCAAGGTAAGTAATTTTAATTTTCTTGTTAATTAATTATAGTTATTAAATTAGGGTTTATCTTTGTTAATTTTAGTTACTAAATTAGGATTTATCATTTAACTAGGGCATGTCATTGTTAATATATTTGTTTAGCATAAGTGTCAACACTAGTTGATCCTATTGATGACAAAATTGATTTTCTTGCAAGATCAATTTATGTCCACCTAGTGTTGACACTTAGTCTTTAATTTAGTTATAATGTATTTTTTTAGCATAAGTGTGAACACTAGTTGATCCTATTGATGACAAAATTAATTTTCTTGCAAGATCAATTTGTGTCCATCTAGTGTTGACACTTAGTCTTTAATTTGATTATAATGTGGTTGATTAGTAAGTGTCAAGACTAGTTGATCCTATTGATGACAAAATTGATTTTCTTGCAAGATCAATTTGTGTCCATCTAGTGTTGACACTTAATACTAATTAGCATCCTTGGGTTGGATTTTATTAGTTTTGCATCCCAGACCTTGTCTGCTTTATGGTTGTAGTATTCGTTTTAGTTGGTAGTATTACCCTTGTGGCCCTGTGTGGCCTTGATTATGCCTCTGGACCATAGATGGTGGGTTATTTGGGAATGTCCGTGAGTCTCGGACATCAATATCTCGATTATAGAGCTGGTTATGTATGCTGTAGAGCGATTGGAGCCTGTGCAGGGCCGATAGGTTTATTTGTGAGCCATTGGGCTACTGATTGTGTTTGGCACATCATTATCATGCATATAAACTGAAAATATGAACTAGTGACTTAAAATTGTGAAATTTAGTAAGTCGAAATTGTGAACTAGTGACTTAAAATAAGTAAAGTGTAGTTAGTTGTTAATTGAACTAGTGACTTAAAATAAGTAAAAGTTAGTTGTTAGTTGAAATTTTGAACTAATGACTTAAGATTGTGAAGTGTAGTAAGTTGAAATTTTGAACTAGTGACCTAAAATAGTGAAGTGTAGTAAGTTAAAATTTTGAACTAGTGACTTAAAATAAGTAAAGTGTAGTTAGTTGTTAGTTGGAATTGTGAACTAGTGACTTAAAATAATGAAGATTATTAAGTTAAAATTTGAACTAGTGACTTAAAATAGTGAAGTGTAGTTTGTATTAAGTTAAAATTTGAATTAGTGACCTAAAATAAGTAAAGTATAGTTTGTATTAAGTTAAAATTTTGAACTAGTGACTTAAAATAAGTAAAGTGTAGTTAGTTGTTAGTTGGAATTGTGAACTAGTGACTTAAAATAGTGAATGTAGTAAGTTAAAATTTTGATCTAGTGACTTAAAATAAGTAAAGTGTAGTTAGTTGTTAGTTGAAATTTTGAACTAGTGACTTAAAATATTGAAGTGTAGTAAGTTAAAATTTTGAACTAGTGACTTAAAATAAGTAAAGTGTAGTTAGTTGTTAGTTGGAATTGTGAACTAGTGACTTAAAATTGTGAAGTTTAGTAAGTTGAAATTTTGAATTAGTGACTTAAAATTGTGAAGTTTAGTAAGTTAAAATTTTGAACTAGTGACTTAAAATAAGTAAAATGTAGTTAGTTGTTAGTTGAAATTTTGAACTAGTGATTTAAAATAGTGAAGTGTAATAAGTTAAAATTTTGAACTAGTGACTTAAAATAAGTAAAGTGTAGTTAGTTGTTAGTTGGAATTGTGAACTAGTGACTTAAAATTGTGAAGTTTAGTAAGTTAAAATTTTGAAAACTAAGTGACTTAAAATAAAGTAAAAGTGTAAGTTTAGTTGTTAAGTTTGGAAATGTGAACTAGTGACTTAAAATAGTGAATGTAGTAAGTTAAAATTTTGATCTAGTGACTTAAAATAAGTAAAGTGTAGTTAGTTGTTAGTTGAAATTTTGAACTAGTGACTTAAAATAGTGAAAGTGTAGTAAGTTAAATTGTGAACTAGTGACTTAAAAATAAGAAAAGTGTAGTTAGTTGTTAATTGAACTAGTGACTTAAAATAAGTAAAAGTTAGTTGTTAGTTGAAATTTTGAACTAATGACTTAAGATTGTGAAGTGTAGTAAGTTGAAATTTTGAACTAGTGACCTAAAATAAGTAAAATGTAGTTTGTATTAAGTTAAAATTTTGAACTAGTGACTTAAAATAAGTAACGTGTAGTTTGTATTAAGTTAAAATTTTGAACTAGTGAGACTTAAAATAAGTAAAGTGTAGTTAGTTGTTAGTTGAAATTTTGAACTAGTGACTTAAAAGTGTAGTGAACTAGTGACTTAAATAAGTAAAGTGTAGTTAGTTGTTAGTTGGAATTGTGAACTAGTGACTTAAAATAGTGAATGTAGTAAGTTAAAATTTTGATCTAGTGACTTAAAATAAGTAAAGTGTAGTTAGTTGTTAGTTGAAATTTTGAACTAGTGACTTAAAATAAGTAAAGTGTAGTTAGTTGTTAGTTGGAATTGTGAACTAGTGACTTAAAATTGTGAAGTTTAGTAAGTTGAAATTTTGAACTAGTGACCTAAAATAAGTAAAATGTAGTTTGTATTAAGTTAAAATTTTGAACTAGTGACTTAAAATAAGTAACGTGTAGTTTGTATTAAGTTAAAATTTTGAACTAGTGACTTAAAATAGTGAAGTGTAGTAAGTTAAAATTTTGAACTAGTGACTTAAAATAGTGAAGTGTAGTAAGTTAAAATTTTGAACTAGTGACTTAAAATAGTGAATGTAGTAAGTTAAAATTTTGATCTAGTGACTTAAAATAAGTAAAGTGTAGTTAGTTGTTAGTTGAAATTTTGAACTAGTGACTTAAAATAGTGAAGTGTAGTAAGTTAAAATTTTGAACTAGTGACTTAAAATAAGTAAAGTGTAGTTAGTTGTTAGTTGGAATTGTGAACTAGTGACTTAAAATTGTGAAGTTTAGTAAGTTGAAATTTTGAACTAGTGACTTAAAATAAGTAAAGTGTAGTTAGTTGTTAGTTGAAATTTTGAACTAGTGACATAAAATAGTGAAGTGTGATTTAGTTATTGGAATTAGTTCAAATGTGATTTAATTAAGCTCTAGTTTGATTTATTGTTTGTGTAGATGGAACCTGATCGTAGTTGGATGTATAATAGAAACAATCCTGGTCGAGCGGGTATGATTCCGGAATTTGCAGAAGGTGTCACTCGTTTTATAAATCATGCAAAGACACTTGAGCCTTTTTTAACTTCAAAGTTGATTAGGTGTCCTTGTATTAACTGTAGCAACGTGAGATATCAAACAACAGAGAATGTTTCTATGCATCTTATGTTCAAGGGTTTTAAACCAGGATATACAGTTTGGACTAGTCATGGTGAAGTTGATAGTAACATTAATAGGTTTAGTAACTTTGTTGTTGGTGAAAGTAGTAGATCTGAGGAACATAATTATGTCCAAGATTCTAGAATGCCGGATATGATTCATGATGCTTTTGGGATGCATTCTGATTTTGAATTTGGGGAAAATGTAGAAGAACCTCCCAATGAAGAAGCACACAATTTTTATGAACAATTGCGTGATGCTAGTCGTCCTTTCTTTGAGGGGAGTCCGCACTCTCAATTGTCTGTTACAGTTAGATTGTTAAGTATCAAATCTGATTGGAATGTTGCTCAAGGAGCAATGGACTCTATGATAGACCTTATGAATGAATTAGTTGACTCCAATATAAAGGTTCCTGATTCTTACTATAAGGCAAAGAGATTGGTTTTAAAGTTAGGGCTCTCCTCGATCAGAATTGATTGTTGTGAAAATGGTTGCATGTTATACTTCAGTCCCAGTTAAAATCTCTTTTTGAGTCGGGAAAGATTATTCCACATTGTGCTAGTGATAAACGTCGATGCCAAGTGGATGAGTCTGATATCGAGGGTGAGGAGGGTGAAGAGGATGAGGATGAGGATGAGGATGCTAATGATGAGTAGTTGTACCTAACTACTAGACATTTTGGACTTAGTATATATAGTTTGTACACTTTTTAGATTGTTTGATCGTATTTTAAGTTTAATTTGAAGTAGTGAAATGCAAATATAGAAAAATATCGTCTTGACAGCTATTTGAGCTGGTTTTGATTGAATATATGCATTATCAAATATGCAGGTGGGCAATTCAAATTACAGCAATTTACTGCTAATTTTATGGTAAAATATCGACAACAAACCGACCTCCTGAGGTAGGTGTTTTGGGTAAATTTTCCAGAAAACCGACATCAGGTAGTCGGTTTTTTGAATAAAATTTTCCAAAAAATCGACCTCAGTAGGTCGGAATCGCGTGAAGTAAGAAAATGAAATTTAAATAATACCGACCTCAAGAGGTCGGAATATCAGAAAAATAATAAATTAAAATTTCAGTAATACCGACTTTCGGAGGTCGGAAAACCAAAAAAATAATAAATTAAAAATTCAGTAATACCGACTTCCGTAGGTCGGAAAACCAAAAAAATAATAAATTAAAAATTCAGTAATACCGACTTTCGGAGGTCGAAAAACCAAAAAAATAATAAATTAAAAATTCAGTAATACCGACTTCCGGAAGTCGAAAAACCAAAAAAATAATAAATTAAAAATTAAACAATACCGACCACCGGAGATCAGTATATTATATTTTTAATAATATTTTTTTTAAAAGAAACCGACTTCAGGAAGTCGGAAATAAAACAAAATAAAATATATATTAAATTCTTAATTTTTGGATTTAAAATTAAAACCGACATCCGGAGGTCGGTATTTACCGACCTCACGATGTCGGTATAGAAAACCAACTAAGCCTTTTCCGACTAGGGCTTGTGAGTCGGTTTTGAGTCGGTATTTCAGGGAAAACCGACCTCTGGAAGTCGGTTTTTTGAGGTCTTTCATACTCAAATAAATTTGTTGAATGCTGATATCACCATTCTTTTGGAGATGTGTGAAGAAAAGCTTTGGTGAAATGTCATTCGTTGTATCTCCTTTTATGAATCCTCCATTCAACTATGTTATGCATGCTTCTCAACTTGTTTCATGAATAATTGTTATCTCAGCATGATTTGATGAATTATCTACAATAGACTGCTTTGTAGATTGCCAAGATATGATAGTACTTCATATATGAACACACATATTTGAGATCAAACTTTATGTATATTCTATAAATGCCCTGCATTTCACAACCAATAAAATCTTGACAATATTTATTAGGATAAACACATTCATATGAGGACTTGCAATTGATCTTATTTCAATATCTCAACATATGAGTGAAATTATATCATGCTCATAGTTATAGCAAGATGTATACAAGCATCAATTGTACAAGATATGGTACTTCAAGACCAAACCAATTCTGCAAGTTTCTCATTTCAACTTCTTTCAGCAAATAATCTATTGCTTTTGAAAACTCATCAACTTGCATAACAGGGGTAAACAAAGTTATTTTTATATCCAAGAATAAAAATATTCATTTAAGGTGATTTTTGTACATCAACCTTGACTCATTTGATCAATATGAGGATTATAAACAAGTTTTTCAAAAATTTGTATATGCTTCAGACATTTTGAATCCTATAAGGATTTTCATCTTAATTTTGTCAAGTAACACTACGACATCTTCTATTGTCTAGACTGCAAGTCAAATAAGCTTTACGCTTACTAAATTACATCATTTCATGTCACTTGATAAATATTTCTACATCATCATGCTTTAATAGACGTTGAATTCAGATCCTCACAATCTTTTATAATATTGCGCTATATTGTATCATAAGATATTATTGATGATATATCATTTGTATCGGTTCGCAATGCGACATAACTTATTGAGATCTCATCACTTCATTATTTTCTTAGGTACCTAAACCTCTCATAAGGTTTCATGAAGTGTTATGTCGTAGGCTCTTCAAGAGCATATTGCCTCACATTATGATCATTTGCTCCTTTTCTTTTCAAGGATTATTATAATTTGAATCGATTGGTCATCATGCTTCATGCATGCCATAGACTTTGTCCTTCAGGGACATCCAATAGGAGCATTTGCATCTAAATATGAAATTAATTTTGGGTGACAACATTTGACTTGAATTATCTTTTGAATGAGGATCACACTAATGATAATTCATAACTTTTTCATAGATGCTTATTCTCTCCCCCTTATGTTAGAAAATCTAACATATATCCTCTATCTTCTTCGAGGAATTCACCTTTGTGCATCATGGTATATTCATTAATCATATACCGCACATTAAAATTAATTAGATGAAAAATATTTGGTTCCTGACCTTGAACCAATTGAAGGAGGAAATATATTAATCATAATTTATTTGCCTGAATGCATACAAGTGATGTTGTATACAATATATCGTATTTCAGACCAACACATGAAGTTTTGTTCTCATAAATAATGATTTAATTATTTATCTGAGGCATTCAATGCCAAACCAACTTGAATATTGATCAACATTATCAAGATTAATTGTCTTGATTATATAATCTGAAAGTTGTGCTCTTAACTCAATTATTTTGAGCAAGCAATTTTGCGAATGTCAAACTGCAGGTTGACAATAAGCGTACATGTGACAATCTTATCTTTCATTGATGCATCTATTTAAGATATCACATGATAGGTGAGCAGACCCATATTCACCTTTTATACTTTTTAGATTTTAAGGGGTCCAATCCCAACATTAGTTGATCCAATCAACTTATCATGAGAACAAACAATATGAAACGGTTCTTGAAGAATCTTTTAGTTCTTCAGTGTACGCCCGGTACTCAATATGCACATCTTAGGAATGACAAAATCATTTATGCCAACAAATAAAATTATTTGTACTAGTAAACTCCAAGTTTACCTTGACATGTGCAATTTCCTTTAGTAAACTTCAGGTTTACTATTGCATGAATTTAAGATTTACTACTTCAGGAGTAAATTTCAGAATAACTCTTCTCAATTATTCTACCTCTTCCGGAGGTGAATCATGATATAGTCACAACCATATGCACGTTTGTGATTATTTGCCTTACTAATATTATCACATTCACTTCAGAGAATGAATTTATATTTGTAACAATCAAAATTTTCATTCCCCGGGAATAAAAAATAATCGTGCCTTAAGCCTATCAAATTATGATAGCTTAGAATCTCTTTCAAGATATTGCTACTTCAGGAGCAAATCGAGACATACATATGATGTAGAGAATTTTCTCTAACATATCTTTCAGAATATACAACGCTTCAAAGCAATTATTGCTTTAGGGGTTATGAAGACCGTGAAATTTAATCACTTATCTTCTTTAGACTAATCATGCACTCCTACCATATTCACACTATGGAATGGAGCAAATCAATGAGACGAATTTAATGATTTTTGATCAAAAATATAATTATTTTGTCTTGATCATTATTATAGTGAATTAGGAGTTAAACCCAACGTCTTACCCATTTGAAAATGTCTTAGGCCATAATTTGCTTTCAACCTCCACGAGAATTCAAGTATATCTACCAATGTGATATCCAATTTATAAGATTGTTGTAGAATAAATTCTTGCAAACATAATATATAAGCAGTAACCAATTATAACACTAGCAATATGAGTTAGGAGTTGCCACCAAAATAGTTTACTTTTACGGTCAGACAGTAGGATATGTATGTGACAATATGCATGAAGTATGCAACTTACACATGGACCCAAAAGTAATGAACCTGCTAATATAAGGCTCCAAAAATCAAAGTAAATAAATTTATACATACCTTGAAGCGTCAATAATATATTTGTGCATCTCGGCCAACGAGATTTCACGAACTTAAATGGGAGCAAAAGAAAAATCGAAACTTTGTACCTTCTTCTAGTTTTGTGGGCAGAGCTCGTGTCGATAATGTGTTAAGAACTATTTATCACGACTCAACCCGTCGTGAGTGGAATCCACCCAATCCCCGAATGAGCGAACCAATAGCGTTCAACCCTTGCATAGACTAACAGCCTAAAACCAGCAAGCGAAAAGTAAACTAGCAATCAAAACAAATAAAAAACTAATCATAATCATTATCCTGCGGAAAATCCCTCCTAGGAACTGAAAGTCATCATACCAAATATCAATACCAAATATCTGAATACGGAGATGCACCCCAAAAGATAAAAATGAAATAGTTTTAGGTCCGAAACAAATGGACTGAAACTCTAAGGACAACCCAAGGTAGCTCGAAACAAGCAGCCCACCTTTTAAAGTCACAATCGTCGGTGCTAAATGCGAGGTCGCGTCTCAGTCGCTGGTAGATTTCCTGTACTCACCAAAGAAAAGCAAGTACAGTATCAGTACACCACCACTGTGTACTGGTAGGATCATCAATCAGTTTTCAAGTAAACAACATATATAACAGTACAACATATGCAAGTAAATATATGGAAAACATGCAACAAGTATACAGGTCCTAGACTACAAGTCTCTACCTACCTTGTCCCAGTATGAAATCCATCGCTTACAGTTCTATACCACGAACATGAGCCATTAACTATACTTTTCTGTCTAACCCGGACCCACCCTGAAATCCCCTCTAGACACATACCAAAAGTAATGATTCCACCCGACCTAAACCAAGACCAACAAAATAATTATACAAAGTTCCCGGTCACTCAAGGACCACCAACAATAGCACTTTTTAAAAGATAATCCGGTCCACTCACGGAACCAATATCAAGTATCACATTCAGTAAAACAACCCGGTTCACACACGGAACCAATATCATCCAATGCAATACAATAATCAATGAACCAATGCAAGATGCAATAAAGTAAACCCGTACCAGACGTGGTACCCGTGCCAACCAAGTGTTATACCCGTACCAGACGTGGTACCTGTGCCAACCATTTGTTATACCCATACTAGGCGTGGTACCTGAGCCAACCGAATGTCAACAAACCACAGTCAATATATGAACACACACAACTTGTAAAACCAACAAGTAAACACCGTTAAATCACAGACTGTAAACAGGAACCTAGACATTCCACACAACTTCCCTAAGCAATGTAATGCATACAATCACTTAGACATGAGTACATGAATATACACATTCCCAGATAATCATAAGCCATCACCTACCTCAAAATGTTCCAAGCTATATTCGACCCGAGCTTTTCCGTGTTTCGGATTCCTCTATCGTTCTTGGTCTAAAAATAATACACAGTACATATAATTAACACACAAGGCCTGCACATTACCCCGATTATACCAAATCCCCAAACCCCAGGCCACCCAAGATCATCCCACCTTTTTTCGGGCTTTTCCACCGTTAATTCTCCTAGTTTCATCATTTTTACGGATAAAATAGGTAATTAAACAACCTATGATCATAATAATGTACTTTAATCCATACCCAAGAACACACATACTTGAAATCCCCTTCCTTCCCCAAATTTCATCATCCCTAGGTTATTCTAACCTTTTCCAAATTCCCTCCTAGCAATTCTACTGCATAGGAAACGTAATACAAAGATTGGGGGATAAAAACCTTACCTTGGGGAAGAATTTTGACGAAAAAAGAAAGAAAAACGCCTGAAATCGCCTAACCTTTCTCCCAAAATAAAAATGTGAAAAACTGAATATTTTGGGAGCTGTTTCTGCATTAAAATTTTGTCGGCTCCCTATAGCGGTCCCCGCTCTGCTATAGCAGTCCCTCTATAGCGGTAGGCTGCCGCTATAGCGGTCTTAAATATGTTGACCGCCCTTTGACCGCCGTTATAGTGGTAATTTTCACCGTTATAGCAGTGGCCGCTATCGCGCGCGGTTGCGCTCGTCACGGATAAAAGATCCAAAAATTTCCCAGTTTTGGCCATTTTACAACACACTTGCTTTCCTTGACAACCCAAAACAACCCCTTTCACGTCAACCGCGATTTTAGGAGTTCTACCTACCCAAATGCGATTCCGAAAAGTCCCCCGAACTCCTTTATGTCTTGGCTACGTGAAAAACTAGCTCGAAGAAAGACACAAAGACCAATCCTTACCCGGATTTCCCTAAACTCTACTTCGCTTCAAAACCGATCGAGGCTAGCCTAGCCCAGAATTTTAAACCCCAAAATCTGGAGTTTTCTAACTCTAAAACTTTGCACGATTGGACTACCCGTAACGATGGACCCGATTGTTACAATAGATACTAATTTACCCATCGTTCATCCCCGAACGATCAAACCCAAAATTACGAAAATAAAAGGAAGGAAGTGTAGTACCTGAATCCTCAAACAATTGAGGGTACTTATCCCGCATGTCCTTCTCAGTTTCCCAAGTGGCTTCCTCAACCGGACGATACTTCCACTGAACCTTCACCATATCAATCACCTTTGTCCTCAACCTCCGGACATCTCGAGCAAGAATCAAAACTGATTCCTCTTCATAACAAAGGTCACTATCGAAAAGTATATCATCCCACTTGATGATGTAATATCCATCCCCATGGTATCGCTTAAGCATGGAGACATAAAATATCGGATGGACGCCCGACAAACTAGGTGGCAGTGCTAACTTATAAGCCACTGGCCCCATAATTTCAAGAACTTTAAACGGACCGATGAACCGAGGGCTAAGCTTGCCCTTCTTACCAAACCACATAACCCCTTTTATTGGTGATACCTTTAACAATACCTGCTCACTAACCTGAAAGTCCATATCCCGGACCTTGCGATCTGCATAATCCTTCTGCCTGCTTTGAGCAGCCAACAACTTGGTTTATATGCCCCTTACCTTTTCCTGCGCTTCCTTCACTAAGTCTACGTCCACAGGCTTCACATCGCCTTCCTCAAATCACCCAACCGGTGATCTGCAGTTCTTCCCATACAGGGCCTCGAACGGTGCCATATCGATACTGGAGTTGTAGTTATTATTGTACGAGAATTCGCATAACGGTAGAAACTGGTCCCAATGATCCTCAAAGTCTATCACACATGCTCTCAGCATGTCCTCCAATACCTGAATCATCCTTTTCGACTGACCATCAGTCTGAGGGTGGAAGGCTGTGCTAAAGGTGAGTTGTGTACCCAATGTCGCTTCCCATTTTTCTCGCAAAAAGCAGGATTCAATGTGACAACTCTTTTAGGATTAAAAAGAGTGAAGAGTCGCCACCTAACAAATTTAAGGTGCGTTATGGCACCATTCTAACTACCAACTATGATTAATTTAAGTTAAGGTCTACGTCACCAGAAATCGAGTAAGGGTTCAAGTTACCTCCAAAGAAAGGTGTTAGACACCTTTCGAGGTCCACAAATGTGGATCCCTGCCAGATTCAGAAACCACTAGAACTGACTCAATAGGAGGAGACTCCACTCTATCATCTCAGAGATAAGCCAAGAAGGCTAGACACCCCCTCCCTAATAGCTTTCTAGCCTGGACAAACAATATTATCTTAACTGGCTTAGGCCTATACACACCTTTCCACTCTAGTCTATCTTTACCTGAAATTTCTAGAGCCACAGTATTGGTGTTACAGTTCAACACAGCATGATAAGGAGATAGCCAGGTCATACCCAAGATAATATCAAAATCAATCATATCCAGAATTACCAAGTCTACCCAAGTATGTAACCCCACAAACACAACAGAACAGTCACGATATACATGAGTCACAACCACCGACTCTCCAACTGGGGTAGAAACATAGATGGGGGAATCAAGGATATCACAAGTCAAACCCAGCCCCAAAGCAAAACTCACAGACATATAAGAATATGTAGAACCTGGGTCAAATAATACCGAAGCCATTTTATCACAGACAAGAATAGTACCTGTGATCACCGCATCTGAGGCTTCCGCCTTAGTCCTCCCTGGAAAAGCATAGCAATGAGCCCGATCATCAATCCGGGAAACTTCTCAGGCCGGCGCGCCGCACCCTTGCCTGCGCCGCCATTCCCTCAGTCTCCCCGGTCTCCCTGAAAATTTCCTCACCCACCTTGTGGACGACCCCTAGCATTACCGCCTCTGCCTGTCGAAACCACTGCTCTAGTCTGCTGCTGACCCTGGTTACCTGTCTGCCTATGTGGACACTCGCTCTTAGAATGGCCCAACTCACCACAATGGAAGCAACCACGGTCAAGAGTAGGTCTGCTAGCTGATGTATAGGACGCTCCCTGGCCTTTAGGAGCTGAAGACTGAGCTCCCTGACGACCACCTGTAGTAGCTGTCAGAGCTGACTGAATAGGATGGACCGGATAAGCCTGCTGATGCTGGCCCCTGGAGTATGAACCACCATAGTTTCCCTCATTCCGGGGCTTCTTGGCTAAAGCCTTAGCCTGCCCCGCTTGCCTAACTCCCTCAATCTTCTTCACATAATCCACCACATCATTAAAACCCTTTCCCGAAGAAGTCATATGCACCGACAGTACCTGCAGTTCACTATTCAGACCCTTGACAAACAACCGGACCCGTTCCTCCTCGGAACCCAACATATGTGTAGCAAAACGAGACAACACATAAAACTTAGCCTCATAAGCTGAGACCGACATGCTACTCTGCTCCATGTTCAGAAACTCATCCTTCTTCCGATCCCTCAAGGTACGAGGAACGTATTTCTCTAGAAACAACGCGTGGAACTGCTCCCAAGTCAGTGGAGGTAGAATAGAACATCGACACTCAACATGAGACCTCCACCACTGCTTGGCATCACCCTGCAGCTGAAAAGTGACAAACTCCACCCCATGCTGACGTACAATACCCAACTTGTGCAACCTCTCATAGAAATCCAGGATGAAATCATAGGCATCCTCCTTGTCTGTACCCTGAAACATCGGAGGTTTCAGCTTAAGAAACTTAGTCAGCATCTCATGCTCATTACGTGTCATCACTGGGCCTAGCTTGTTCCTGAGGAGATCATTTGTGCCCGAAGCTGCGTCCATACTTGGTGTTGTAGCAACCGCTGGCTGAGTATCCAAGGCCTGATTTACATAAGCTACGGGTATGGCTCCAGTACCAACCAACCTACTTAGAATATCCCACCCCTGCTTAAAAGCTTCCGGTGTCATAGTAGAAAGGCCTGCACCCCTAACCGGTGCCACCTCCTCTTGAGCCCCTCCATCCTCTACAACCACTTCTTCTACGTCCTCAGCCACATGACCCTGAGGTGGGGGAGGGGTTACCTCGCGTGCAACAACATCTTGAGCTCCACCCCTGGCGGGTGCGGCTCCAGCTCGTCCCCTGCCCGTACCCTTACCTCTGCCACGACTGTCGGGCCCGCTGCTGGGACCGCTGGCCTTGCTCCATTATTCCTTGTAGTAACCATCTGCGGACAGAAGAGTGAACGAGGTTAGATACCAATTTGTATCACCAGATACCAATTGAAATCGAGTTATAGCACGAAGGAAAGAAGGAAGAGATAGTTTTTCCTAAAGCCGCATAGCCTCTCGAAGAAAAGTACATACATCTCCGCACCGTTCAGCAAGACTCTACTAGACCTATTTGGTACGACGAGATCAACGAACCTAGGCTCTGATACCATCTTTGTCATGACCCAACCCATCGTGAGTGGCACCCATCCAACCCCGGATGAGCGAACCAATAGAGTTCAACCCTTGCCTAGACTAACAGCCTAAAAACAGCAAGCGAAAAGTAAACTAACAATAAAAACAAATCAAAAACTAATCATAATCATTATCCTGCGGAAAATCCCTCCTAGGAACTGAAAGTCATCGTACCAAACATCAATACCAAATATCTGAATACAGGGATGCAACCCCAAAAGATAAAAATGAAATAGTTTTAGATCCAAAATAAATGGACTGAAACTCTAAGGACAACCCAGGTAGCTCGAAACAAGCAGCTCACCCTTGAAAGTCAGAATTACCGGTGCTAAATGCGAGGTCGCGTTTCAGTCGCTGGTAGATTTTCTGTACTCACCAAAGACAAGCAAGTGCAGTATCAATACACCAACACTGTGTACTGGTAGGATCATCAGCCAGTTTTCAAGTAAACATCATATATAATAGTACAACATATGCAAGTAAATATATGGAAAACATGCAACAAGTATACAAGTCCTAGACTACAAGTCTCTACCTACCTTGTCCCAGCATGAAATCCATCTCGTACAGTTCTATACCATGAACATGAGCCATTAACTATACTTTTTCGTCTAGCCCGGACTCACCCTAGAATCCCCTCTAGACACATACCAAAAGTAATGATTCCACCCGGCCTAAACCAAGACCATCACAATAATTATACAAAGTTCCCGGCCACTCAAGGACCACCAACAATAGCACTTTTTAAAAGATAACCCGGTCCACTCACGGAACTAATATCAAGTATCACATTCAGTAAAATAACCCGGTCCACACACGGAACCAATATCAGCCAATGCAATACAATAATCAATGAACCAATGCAAGATGCAATAAAGTAAACCCGTACCAGGCGTAGTACCCGTGCCAACCAAGTGTTATACCCGTACCAGGCGTGGTACCCGTGGCAACCATTTGTTATACCCGTACTAGATGTTGTACCCGAGCCAACCGAATGTCAACAAACCACAGTCAATATATGAACACACACAACTTGTAAAACCAACAAGTAAACACCGTTAAATCACAGACTGTAAACAGGAACCTAGACATTCCACACAACTTTCCTAAGCAATGTAATGCATACAATCACTTAGACATGAGTACATGAATATACACATTCACAGAAAATCATAAGCCATCACCTACCTAGAAATGTTCCAAGCTCTATTCGACTCGAGCTTTCCCGTGTTCCGGATTCCTCTCTCGTTCTTGGTCTAAAAATAACACACAGTACATATAATTAACACACAAGGCCTGCACATTACCCAGATTATACCAAATTTCCAAACCCCAGGCCACCTATGATCATCCCACCCTTTTTCTGGACTTCCCACCGTTAATTCTCCTAGTTCCATCATTTTTACGGATAAAACATGGAATTAAACAACCTATGATCATAATAATGTACTTTAATCCATACCCAAGAACACACATGCTTGAAATCTCCTTCCTTCCCCGAATTCCACCATCCCTAGGTTATTCTAACATTTCCTAAATTCCCTCCTAGCAATTTTATCACATAGTAAATGTAATAAAAAGATTGGGGAACGAAAACCTTAACTTGGGGAAGAATTTTAACGGAAAAAGGAAGAAAAACGCCTGGAATCGCCTAGCCCTTCTCCCAAAATAAAATTGTGAATAACTGAATGTTTTGGGAGCTGTTTCTGCATTAAAATCCCGTCGGCCCGCTATAGTAGTCCCCGCTCTGCTATAGCGGTCCCGCTATAGCCGTAGGCTGCCGCTATAGCGGTCTTAAGTAGGTTGACCGCCCTTTGACCGCCGCTAATGCGGTAATTTCCACCGCTATAGCGGTGGCCGCTATCGCGCGCGGTTGCGCTTGTCACGGACAGAAGGTCCAAAAATTTCTCAGTTTTGGCCATTTTACAACACACTTGCTTTTCCCGAAAACCCGAAATAACCCCTTCACGTCAAACGCGATTCTGGGAGTTCTACCTACCCAAATGCGATTCCGAAAAGTCCTTTGGACTCCTTTATGTCTTGGCTACGTGGAAAACTAGCTCGAAGCAAGACACAAAGACCAATCCTTACCCAAATTTCCCTAGACTCTACCTCACTCCAAAACCGACCGAGGCTAGCCTAGCCCAGAATTTCAAACCCCCAAATCCGGAGTTTTCTAACTCTAAAAATTGGTACGATTGGACTACCCGTAACGACGGACTCGGTCGTTACACTATTAAAGTAAGAAAGAAGAAGAATATAGCAGAGAAGAAGAGAGATTTTTATTTCTCTTGAAGGATTCCTCTTAGGGATTTTTGGGGTCTATTACAATGAAGGAAAACCCCTCTATTTATAGGGAAAAACTGACTTGGTACCAAAGTTAGGGTTCCTAACCTTTCTCCAAAGAAACCTAAATATAGACATAACATTTTGAAATTTGTGGTCTAAAATAAGTCACATATTTGTGTGGCTGTGAATCATTTCATTAAGGGTAAAATAAACATTTTAAAGTTAAATTGTTACTAAATATAGAAATGTTTCATTCTTTTTTAGACTGATTAAAAAGAAAGTGAATCATATAAACTGGGACAGAGGAAATAGATGGAAGGACATAAGTAAATTTGATTCAATTTAGGCCTTACCTATATCTCCAATGTGGTACCTTTTTCCGATAATGAGCACAAATGACCATTTTTTTTTTTCAATTTCATGGTTGCTAGAATTTTGATTGCTTACTCACTGACTTTGATATTTATACCAATTGAAATTTAAGTTGACACTTCATGTTAATAAAAAATTTAATTTCTTTTTATTTTTGGAGAATTCAGAGACAAATCATATACTTTAAACGTGACTATTAAAATAAGATTTAAAACGTCACTCTATTAGAAAATAATAACTAATTATCAACATAATGTGAGAACTAAAACAAACGTATTGGGGGAAGAACAAAATTCAAATACTTCAAGATGGTACTACATTGCATATACTCACGATCAAGGAACTGAAAAGAAGTCAAGCCACCTTGCATCTTCAAAACAATAAAATCCTCCATTAGTATGTAGAAATGACTACTCCCACATATAGGTGAATGTAAAATATGTAAAAAAAGAAAAGAAATATAATTATGTGATACAAACTATGCACTTGTAAACCCGACTGAAGAGAAAAATATCGATAACAACTACATTTTCTTTACGTTCATTAATAATCATACTTGTAAATTTGTATGATTCCCATAACAGAATATCAAATATGTAAAGAACAAAAATTAAAGAGACAATATAAATATGTGATATTAGTGAACCTGTTATACTCTGACACAGGAGGTGAAGATTGATGATAACTACATCTTATTTAAATCCACTAACAATTATAATTTTCTAAGCATGAATAAAGTTAATCATCGAGAAAAAAAAGGAGAAGAAACAAATCTCCTCGTTCGCTTAGCGGAGAAGTGACTGAGAAGAAAATTCAACATTACAAATTTGGTATTAAAAAAAAGCCAAAACATGCTTTCACAGTAAAAGATAATTTTAATTAATTTCAAATTACTGATAACAAAATTTGCTATAAAAAAGGGGCCAAAATATATTTAAGTTTAACTGTAACGGACAGTTGTAAAAAAAAAATTAATTTAAAAACCTAAATTGGTTAGGTTAAATGCAAATTAAAAAATAACATAAAAAGGAGATAATATTTTTTTGTTTCAGTTGCTACAAAGAAGAAGCACAAAAAGACGTGCTTTTATTGCTACTAGGGGTGGAGGGTCCGTGATAGCACGGGCCCAACATGACATTTCAAATATTTTAAAATTGATTAAATACGAAAATTCTGAATGGCAAATGTGTATCATAGGGTGCGAAACATAAACATACTAAAGATTGATTGGATAAGCTTTTTACATATTAACTGCTTAATGACAGTTATTGGGGAGCCAAATTTTACAAGATACTTGTGTATATTTTATTTACATAATAGCGAAGTGTGAAGCATCGTGTTGACGTTTAGTTGAAGTCATGTAGTCTCAATTGTTGTGATCCTTATCCATAAGATTGAAACCTATTACATAAGGTGGATAAGGTGTAAGAATTACATGAAAAGTAAAAGGCTGAATAAGGCAAAGTAACACACACCCACACACATATATACTTTTAATTCTTAAAAGTTAATAAAGAACACAGACACAGAAGAATTATGTACTACACTGAAGTTCCTATGTATTATGGAGTTAATTTATTAGAAGAATAAAAACTACCTTAATCTTTTTAGTGATGATAATTCACCATTGAAGCTTCTAGATTGTAGACGTACATTATTATCCGGAAGCTCCGTGTATTGGTATATACAACATACCTAAGAATACTATACATTAACGATTGAAGGTGTCCAACATACATAACAACTTCAACACACTAAAAAACAGAAAAAATATCAAACATAACAAAGCAGGTCTCAGTTGTTCTGCAAGATAAGCATAAGAAAAAGCTCAATATCTTTACCGCATTTCGAAGCTGGTATAGAAAACTTGTAGGCTAATTCAGGAAAATCGAGTAAAGCTAAGTGAACTTTAATGGCAATTGCAGCACATGATGTGCTCTGGCAGCCGTTTCAGTAGTAGAAGAAGTAACAACACAATAACAATAACATACCCTGTATAATCCCACACGTGAGATTTGAGGAGGGTAGGATGTACGCAGACCTTACCGTGACGTACCTTTATGGGGCAGAGAGGTTGTTTCCTATTGACCCTCGGTAAAACTTTAAAATACAACCCAAAGCATTAAATGAGCTAAACTTAGAGATGTTGAGATCAAACATAAGCTGTCACGCACACTTAGGGAAAGCTTACTTTATTCCTTCACCCAACCTGCCTATGTCTTTCTTCCTACTGGATATTTAATGAATGAGTATGTTAAAGACATGATATTTACCTTTTCAGTGAGCATAAGCATAGACTGGGTGCAACAACAACGGTAATAGAAGGTTTCTTTCTTGATTCCTCTCGTCGCCTAAGCAATGGTTCAACCTGAAAGAAGGGACGCCTCTTTCCCACCATTTTGCTTCATACATCTCATTCCATGACTGTACTACCTCGTCAATATTGAATCCCAGCCCTACAAAAGCACAAGAAGCATCAGAACATTTCAAATAATCTTTAAAAAGTCATTAAATAGTAAACAAGTTCAAGGCAATATTTTCCAAGTTCACCTTCTATGGAGTCACTAAAAGAAAGGAAGAAAAACATATTGATATCTACAAATAATAATCAATCTAACCAAAAATATTAGCAACTAATCCAACAGAGCATTTGCTCGTTGTCTTGAACTTCTCAAGTATATCCATTCTACCTTTAATCTCTGTTATAATCTGTTTCATTATATCCCCTCTCTGTATATTAACATACCATATTGTTCTCATGTGCACTTACTTTATTTTCTTCATTTCTTTCTTCATTCTTCGTTGAACAAAAACATTGATTCATACTGATCAAGCATTTTGGCAGAGCTAATTAATTAACCATATGTATACAAACCACTTAGTAGAACAATTGTAAAATTGATACATACTCCACATAATCAATCAGTGCTGCCAAATATTTAGTATTACAAGTATGAATTCACAATTTCAATGAGTAGTCGCTGAAGGAGGAGGCAAAAGTATCAAACAGAACCTCTACTCATAATTTTCAGTGATCATTGTATTTGTTTCCCTCTAGCGCCAGAGCCATAACTGAATTATTTTGGAGATAGAGTTTTACTGGTCAAATTTATCAACAACGTTTGTCGTACAATTGCTACAAATATATTTTGATCCCCCAAGACTATGCTCTTTTATCCTTGAGACAATCATCAACTAAGACATGTAATCATAAGAGAAAAATGCAGGAAACTGCATAAAGTGCTATTATCTTTAATTTAAGATCACAAGATTTAAAAGTGTTTTTTATTTTCTTAGACTCTGTGCAACGTTAAAATCAAACAAATAAATTGAAACGCCTCAATATCAATCCAAAATAAAAGTGCAGCTAATTTCAAGGAGCAGAAACATTATTTTTGGGAGCCTCAAGTATGTAATATATGAGGTTTAGTTGCACATATTAGAAAGATTGGCAGAACCTCCTGATGAAATTGACTATGAGGTTTAGTAGCACATATTAGAAAGATTGGCAGAGCTAATTCCTTTTGTAGAAATATCAGAAGCGGGTAGAAAAAGCTAACCTTATATTTACATCAGGAGCCCTTGACAACTCTGCCAGCAAGGATGCACTACTTTAAGACCACCTCTGGATCAGTATAGTTGATTTCATCAGCTTTGGAATGTGCAAATGCTATATCCCAATAAGCTTCCTGCAGGTGTTAACATATAATTATACATTTCGAAAGTATTCATTTAATTCGTTAGAACTTCAAAAGTAGACAAGGCTCAATACCTGGATAGTAGTGATGCGGTCAGCAAAAACTTTTCCATGAAGAAACTTCAGAGTTTTTCCAGTACGGAGCAGAAATAAAGATTTAAAGTCAGATGAATTATGTTTCTTTTCCGTTGTTACTGGTGAAAAATGAGCAAGAGGTCTTTTAAGTGTTGAAATTAAAAAAGGTGACAACTTTGACCAACCAAGGTCAAAGTTGTACTTAATTTGTGATTAAGTTAATTTGGGTGTGAAATGTAATATATTAAACATGTTAATCTTTTAAAAATTATAAAATAACCCCCAAATCAGTTGTTTCATTTTTATAAAAATTCAAAACCCTTCTCTCTCCAAACCACTCAACCTCTCTCAACTTTCTCTCAAAATCAAAAGAATCGATCCTTCTCTTCTTGTTCTTCTTGTTCTTCTTGTTCTTCTTCTTCAACTTCTTGTTCTTCATTCTGTTCATTCTGTTCATTGTTGTCGTCGCAATTGTTGTTGCTGTCGTTGTGTCTCCTCTCATAGTTAGGGTTTTGACTTTTTTAAAGGTAAAGCTCTTTTCTCTTTCCTCACAGTTAGGAGTTCAATTATTTTGAGTGAAAAAGATGATTTTATTGTTGCATGCCCTAATAACAACATGAATTTCACATATTTTATTGTTCGTGTTGGGTGAGAAAAATATATTCTTGATTATTATTGTATTTGTGATGGAAAAATATGTTCTTGATTGTTGTTGTACTTGTGGTGAAAAAATCTATTCTTGGTTGTTGTTGTACTTTTGGTGAGAAAAATATATCTTTGTTGATTTGGTTGTTATTGTATTTGTGGTGAGAAAAATATGTTCTTGACTGTATTATTGGTGTATTTGTGGTGAATAAATCACACGATTATTGAGGTTGTTGTAGCAAGTCTGTGAAATTGCTAAAGTTTTTGAAGCAACTGCTGAAGTAACTACAACAACTGCTAAATTTTCTACAGCAACTTCAGCAGTTGCTTCATCAACTTCAGCAATTACTGCAGCAACTTGAAAATATCTAAATAATTGCTGCAATAAGTTTGCAATTTGCTACAAGGACCTCAGCAATTGCTGAAATTTCTGTAACAACTCACTCATTTGTTTAAAAAAATTAATATTTTGTGTACTTGTTTGATCAACTGTAGTAATTTTCTTTCCTTATATATTTTGAATGATTAGTAAAATTAACTGATAAGTTTTATTTTGTATCATGTGTGTAAATAAAATGATTTCAAAGTATTGAGCTTGAAAAATGTGCAATCGCTGCAATAATCTCATAACTTGTTGTGAATAGATGAAGCAGTTGTTGAGATTGCTATAGCAAGTCTGCTAAATTTGTTACAGCAACTGCTGAAGTATGTAGAACAGTTGCTAGAGTTTCTATAGCAATTTCAGCATTTGCTGCAACTGTTGCTTCATCAACTTCAACAATTGCTTTACTTTTCTCTTTATTTAGAATGATTAGTTAAATTAATAGATTATCTCTATTTTGTCTCAGGTGGTTAGATTAAATGGCTCGAAGTAAAAGAAAAAATTCTAGAGATGACGTTCCTACTAGAAGTTCAAAAAGAAAGAGAATTAGTACACAAAGAGAGAATGAAGAACAACAAAATAAGGACATAGATGAAACACAGTTGACAAATCTTGCTGAAAATGCTATTGTTGAGAGTGAGGCACCATCAAGTCCTAGGCAACTGGATGAGTGTTTGGAGCAGTCTATAGAAAAAGAAGAAGAATCTGAAAAAGGATGATTCTTCCAAAGATGTAGATGATTCTGCTTCTGCTGACAATTCAAAATATAATGAAGATGATGGTGAGGCTGCACAAGATGAAGATTAACATGACGAGCTTAGATCAAAAAGTCTTCATGACACACCTGTAGCAGAATCTCCACCGGCCAGTCCTTTAGCCGTCAGTCCTTCAATTGTTAGTCCTTCTGTTGCTAGTCCTTCAGCCGTCAGTCCTTCAGTTGCTAGTCCTTCTTTTGCCAACCCTTCAGTCGAATTTGTCAGGCCTATCAGGTATTCATCTTACGGCTTTGAGACATCTATGGATACCCATCCAGATATGATGGGTGATGTTGTGGTAAGATCTGGAATGGTTAAGCCATTTAATGAGTTTAGAAGAATGTTGAAGGAACAAAATTTGGAAAAATTCTTTAGGTCTACGGTTTTTGGAAAATATCTAGACCTAGATGAAAGTGTGAATGCTCGGTTTCAAATGAAGTTGGTATATCAACTTCTTCGACGTCGAATTAAAAGCGAGAAAACAGATGAGTTGTGGATAAATTATTGCGACATGCCTGTTTGTTTTGGCATGAAAGAGTTTGCCATTATCACTGGTTTGAACTGTAATTTACCTCATCATCATGTTGCCAAGTCAGCTAAGACAGATAAGAGAGATCAACAAATTCTTAATGCGATGGGAAAGAAGCATTGCAAGGAAAAATAACTGCTTGAGCTTTTGAAGTCTAAGGAGATTAAAAAAAGTGTGAAGAAGTCGTTGTGCTTAGTTTTTTTTGTGCACAGTATTCTTTGTGGTAAAGATTCAGGGACAAATGCTCCTGGTAATTGGTTTAAACTCTCAGCTGATCGAGAAGCATTTTGTGCCCATCCATGGGGTCAAGAAAGTTATTCTCTCACATTGAAGTATCTAAAGAGTGCTGCGAGTCCAACTGTTAAGACCAACAACCTTTATGACTTTCCGTGGGCTTTCATGGTAAACTTTCTTTCTTCATAAATTATTTTTCATTTATTATCTTCTTGATCATTTATGATATGATTGTATATAGGCTTGGGCATTTGAAGCCATTCCTTATATTCGAAAGAAATTTAAGGAGTTTGATGAAGAAGTGTCATCTCCAAGGATTCTTAAATGGCTAGCGGCAATCACTAACAATAAAGTTGAGACTCATGAGTTATTTGAACCTTCAGAAGACTCGGTAAGCCTCATTTTGTTACTGTTGTTGTTTGCAGAAGCTGCTGTATTTGTTTAGCATTTGCAAAAATATATATGGTAACTGCTTAAAAACTCTTGAAACTAACTTCTAAAACATACATGACAGCTGCAGTTATTTACAGCAGCTGCTGCATATGCTTCAGCAATTGCTGCAACTATACAACAACTGCTGAAACATATGCAACAACTGCTGCAAACAACTGCAGCTGCCATATATGTTTTAAAAGTCAGTTTGCAGCAGTTGCTGCATATGTTTCAGCAGTTACTGTAATTTTATACAAAAAAATTTATATTTTATTATATTATTATATTTGTTGATATAATTTTATTTTACATGTAGTTTGTGTACCCGTGGATACTTCCTACTGAAAGTGAAAAGCAGATGGATTTTTTGATTGAATTTGTACCCTTGGAAGTAGAAAAGCAAGATCCAAAGATTGAAAAGCTAGTGAAAGATTTGACCGGAGTGACTGCCATTAAAATAGATTTCTCTGTAGTTGGTGATGAATTCAATGCTTCAAAGGTTATTGATGATGTTCTTACAAATGTTGCGGATGATGCAACATTGAATGATGAAGATGGTGTTGATGGTGCTGATGCTGGTGTTAGTGAAAAAGGAGGATCTTCTCCGATTGTGAATAGTGGCTTTGGTAATCTTGGTGGTGATGGTGGAAGAGGAGGATCTTCTCCAGTTATTGGTGGTGTTGATGGAGGAGATATTCAAACTCCATTCACAATGGGTAGATCTTTAACTGTTGGTGCAAGTACCTCTAAGGTGCCTTCTAAGGTGCCTTCTTGTTCTTGTGGATGTTTAAAGTGCACGAGAAGATAAATTTGTTGATTTCAAAGATGGAATCTTTAGAGAAAGTCGTCAATACCATGATATCTAAGAGGGGTATCATTCCATCATCAAGGGTTTCATCACCATATACTCCTTTTCGACTACAAAAGAGGAGAAGAGAAATTTCAAAAGCACTGGTAAGTGCCAAGGAAAAGGCAGCGGAGACTACAAAGGAGCAACAACCAACAGATGTGATGGAGAATGTTTGATTCGTGCCTTAGTTGAATAAAAAACAATATATTTTGATTATATTTTTTGATTAGTTTATTGAATGTTTGAATCTGTTGGATTCATCTAAATATTAGTTGTTGTGTTGAATATTAGAATATGTTTAATATTATAATTTGTGTTTATTATTTTTCAATTGTTAAATTTTACTGTAGCAACTGTTGGATTATACTGAGAATTTCGTAGCAATTCTGAATATTTTTTAGCAATTGTTGTAAAATACCTCAGCAAGTTAGCTATTTGCTGAATTGTTTTAGCAATTGCTGTAAAATGCCTCAGCAAGTTAGCTATTTGCTGAGACTCTCCTAGCAATTACTGTAAAATGCCTCAGCAAGTTGGCTATTTGCTGAGACTCTCCTAGCAATTGCTGTAAAATGTCTCAGCAAGTTAGCTATTTGCTGAGACTCTCCTAGCAATTACTATAAAATGCCTCAACAAGTTGGTTATTTGCTGAGACTCTCCTAGCAATTGCTGTAAAATGCCTCAACAAGTTAGCTATTTACTGAGACTCACCTAGCAATTACTATAATATGCCTCAGCAAGTTGGTTATTTGCTGAGACTCTCCTAGCAATTGCTGTAAAATGCCTCAACAAGTTAACTATTTGCTGAGACTCTCCTAGAAATTACTATAAAATGCCTCAGCAAGTTGGTTATTTGCTGAGACTCTCCAAGAAATTGCTGTAAACTGCCTCATCATGTTAGCTACTTGCTGAATATGTTTTAGCAGTTGCAGTAAAATGCCTCAACAAGTTAGCTATTTGTTAAAACTCTCCTAGCAATTACTATAAAATGCCTCAGCAAATTAGCAATTTGCTGAGACTCTCCTAGCAATTACTATAAAATGCCTCAACAAATTAGCTATTTGTTGAGATTCTCCTAGCAATTTTTGTAAAATGCCTCAGATTATTTTAGCAATTGCTGTAAAATGCCTTAGCAAGTTAGCTACTTGTTGAAAATTGTACATATAAGTCGATATTGATCGAGTAAATTGATTATTAGTTGAATGAATCAATCATATCTAATGATAAATGGGGTGGTGTTAATTCAATTTAAGACTAAAAATTAGATTCAGTAGTGATCTTATACAATGAGATAGTAATTAGACAAGTAATATGTGATCAATTGAGCAATTGTACATGTAAGTCGATATTGATTGAGTAAATTGATTATTAGTTGAATGAATCAATCATTCTAATGATAAATGGGGTGGTGTTCATCAATTTGAGACTAAAAACTAGATTCAATAGTGATCTTATACAATGAGATAGTAATTAGACAAGTAATATGTGGTAAATTGAGCAATTGCACATGTAAGTCAATATTAATTGAGTAAATTGATTATTAGTTGATTGGATCAATTATATTTATTAATAAATAGAGTGATGTTAGTCCAATTTAAGACTAAAAGGTAGATTTAGTAGTGATCTTAATTAAATTTGTTGTAGCAAGTTAGCTAGTTGGTGAAAGTGTTCTAGCAATTGCTGTAAAATCTCTCAGCAAGTTAGCTACTTGCTGGGACTCTCTTAGCGATTGCTGAAACTACTCATAGCAAGTTAGTTAATTATTGTGAATTGTCTAGCGGTTACTGAATTTTTCTATATCAAGTTAGTTAATTGTTATAGTAAATTAATCATTAGTTGAATGAATCAATCATATCTAATGATAAATGGGGTGGTGTTAATTCAACTTAAGACTAAAAACTAGATTCAGTAGTATCTTATACAATGAGATAGTAATTAGAAAAGTAATATGTGAGCAATTGAGCAATTGCACATGTAAGTCAATATTAATTGAGTAAATTGATTATTAGTTGATTGGATAAATCATATTTATTAATAAATAGAGTGATGTTAGTCCAATATAAGACTAAAAGGTAGATTTAGTAGTGATCTTAATTAAATTTATTGTAGAAAGTTAGCTAGTTGCTGAAAGTGTTCTAGCAATTGCTGTAAAATTTCTCAGCAAGTTAGCACGTTGTTGGGACTCTCTTAGCAATTGCTAAAATTAGTCATAACAAGTTAGTTAATTGTTGTGAATTGTTTAGCAGTTGCTGAATTTTTTTATAGCAAGTTAATTGCTATAGTAAATTGATTATTCAGGCTGGAACTCTCCTAGCAATTGCTGTGATTTTTGTAGCAATTTTTGTAAACTGCTGCAATAAATTAGTACAACATACAATCACTTGAAATTTAATATGCAATCTCTTGATAACTGAAGCATTCAATAAGAAAAGTACTCAAACAACAACAACAACGACAAGATCAAAATGGAAAATGAAACAAGTTCACAAACAACAACTAGTAAAAGTAAGTGTTCTTATGGAGCATTTCTCCATGAGCATGTAGTTCTTTTGTGCCCAACCCTTTTGCATATGGACATTTGTTCTTTTTGCTTGGAAATAATTCTCCGATACTTTTCCGCCTCTTCTTTGCCTTTCTTTCCAATTTTTCTGGCTCAACATATGGAGGAGGTATTTCCCTCTCTAAAATTTCTATGGGAATTTCCCAAGATTCTTCAGATGGCACGGGTTTAATTTTCTCCATATATGCAAAAATATATGTCTCTACCTTATAATATGGAGAGGAATACTCATAAATGTGTCTCCCATAATCTTCACCATATTGAGAGCGGAGCGCCGTCATAGCATGTGGACAAGGTATTTTATCAAGATCAAAGTCTCTACAAGTACAAGATTTGCAATGCAAATCGACCGTTGGAACTGCATCATGATCGGAGACAACATATCTGTAGTTAGCAATTTGATGAACCAATAGCTTGTTCCCCAAATTAATATTTTTTACAATGACATCTTCTATCGAAGGGACAAAGATAGTTGGTGCATTGAGAAACTGCATACATCTTTGGTGAAATTTTTCTGCAAAATTCTTGTTTATTTTATCAAATAGAGCATTAATGGGAAATTCTCTTTCATCAACAAACAATGTATTAATTGACTCAACAATGTCTGATGTCATAATATTAAACCTGCAAAAATAAATAATTAATACTTTAATAATGTGTAGATATCCGAACCATATCGAAATTAAAAACTCAGCACTTGCTGCATCTATTTCATCAGTTACTGCAACAGATGCAACAAGTTGCTGCAATAGATGCAGCAAGTATATGTAATAGATGCAGCAGTTGCTGCAACAGATGCAACAACTACTGTAAAGTACTGCACCTTAAATATGTCAAGATCTCCAAAATATGATAACAATAACAATAAGGTATACCTATTTCCCGAGAAGAATGCTCTGCTCCATCTATGAAATACAACATATTCAAGATGTGCGGAGGACCCTGGAACCATATCTCTAATTTGCTTGAAATGATCATTGAACTCATCTTCGTTATACGCTTGTGCTGCTTTATAAAAGTGGTAGATTAATTTCCCATTGTGAAAGTTAGTTCGGATATTTTCCCCGAGCTGCCACATGCAACAACCATAATGAGATGAAGGGTAGATAATTGAAACCATTTTTTAAATGCTTGGATGTCGATCAGAAATTATGCACAATTCAGAGGTATCATCTATAAAGCTGCTCATTTGCTCAAAAAAGTATCGATAGGAGGCATCATACTCAGAGTCTACTACACAAAATGCCACTGGAAAAATGTGATTCTCTGCATCCTGTGCAACAACAGACAACAAGAGACAACAACACTCCACCGTACTTGCCCTTTAAAAATGTTCCATCGACAGCTATGACTTTTCTCATATGCCTAAAACCAAGAATCCAAGCTCCCATTGCCATAAAAAAATATTTGAACTTACCATTTTCATCAAGCTCCAATGATGTCTTAGTTCTCGAATTTACTATGCTAAGCATATAACGATACGCATCAAGAACTGCATATCCATGCTCATGTGTTCCCCTTATCAAAGACTTCGCAATCTCGCTTCCCTTCCAAATTTTCCAATAACTGACCTTGCAGCCCAATTCCACACGAATTGAAGTCTTAATATCTTTTGTAGATGGGACTTTCCCTTTTGGGAAACTTATCTTTGAAGTATGCACCAATGACTTTTGCTGTGGCGTGTGGATTATGGCTCGTAAGATGTTGAGAACCACATGTGTGAAACTTTTCATACTTTCTGATGTAAAACCTATCAGAACTTTTAAGCTTTAAGGCTCTCAGCCACCACTTACACTCAGGATACTCACATTTGACACAATACACAAAACGCGAGTTTATCACCTTTTTAAATCTGAAATCTTTCTTCACACAAGCAATTTTCAGTGCAATATCTAGATCTTGCTTATTCTTGAATGACATACCATTGTAAAAACCTGTTTCATCATCTTGAACATGATTCGACTGTGTTGATTGTGTAGTTCCCGGTGTATTGCTTGCAACTTCAGGAGTAGGCGTCTGCTCACCTCCACTTTCTTTATCTGGAATATGCATATTCACCAAGTCACATTCATCATTTAACATTTGTTGGTTTTGAGATGTATTGTGGTTCTCTACCAACCTTTCAATCAAGTATACCCTTAAAATGGGTCTACCTTCATCTTCCAAATAAGTACGTAAACTAACTTGATTTTTTATCTTAAAAGGAGCCGCCCTCTGCTTTTCATCACAACTGTGCATGTAAGTGATGGCAATATCTTTCAACTCACAATTTAATTCACAATTGGTAATGATTTTGTGATCAAAATTATCATACGCGATATCTCGATGCACAATTATCGCTATCGTCTCGACCATTTCTTTACCCTTCCAACGCCAAATAAAATGATTGTTGGACTCAACTTATTCACCATGACAATCAACCCCTAATGTTATTTTGTCCTCCATTAATGATGTTGAAGGTACCTGAAGTTATTATGATTTGAAATAAAAAAATAGTCATGACGTGAGAAAAACTGTACTGAAATGCAACAACTCATGTATTTTATTCAGCAACTGCTTCATCAATTAAAGCTACAGATACAACAGTTACTGTAGATTATTCAGCAACTGATGTATCTGTTTCATCAGTTGCTGCAGCAAGTACTGCAATAGATTCACCAATTACTAAAAACTGTTCAGCAAGTGTTGAAATAGATGTAGCAACTGCTGAAACATATTCAACAGTTTCATCTGGTTCAGCAGTTGCTGTAATTGATGAAGCAGTTGCTGAAAAATATTTCAATTATTGTTGTATATTTTTCAGCAACTGCTCGATCTATTTCAACACCTGCTGCAGCAGTTGCTGAAACAGCTGCAACAGTTGCTGAAATTGCAGAAACAGCTGAAACAACAGTATAAAACACGAAACTCAGATGAACAATACACACAAAAACTATATTAATTCACTTACCAAAATGATTAAAAATCATTTCTCAAGTAATTTCCAAAGCTACACGAACAAAATTTAGTCTAAAATTGAGATTTTTTTTTCACTATCAATTTTTTTAAAAAATAAGCTCTCACTCCAAAAGCAACACCAACACCAATATGAGAATAGCAAAACAGAGAAGAAGAAGAAGAAGAAAAAAATGCAGAAAAAGAGAAGAGGAAGAAGAAAACGCAGGTGAGAGAGGAAGAAGAAGAAGAAAAACGCGGGTAAAAGAATGGAAAGAAAATAACGGTTCTTTTTCCCCCAAATTAGGGTTTTATTTTGTTGGGTTAAAGTGTAAAAAAAAACTTGAGGACTTATTTGAATATGGTCAAATATCATTAAATCTTAACCATAAACTTGTCACCTATACTCAATTCTTAAGACTTGAGTCACTTTTTTTTACATTTCAACACTTTTTTGTCACCCTTAATTCAAAATTCCTTGTTACTGCTAGGATGCCAAATTACTACTTCCTCTGTTTTAAATTATTTGTCTGCTTTTGATTTTACAAAGAGTTTAAGAAAAAATGAAAGACAAAAAAAACACTTGACACAGAGAGAGTATATAAACTTACAATTTATAGATCTTGCTCACCATCTTAGCAGGAGCAGCAAAACCCTATGTGCGAGAATAAATTTTAATGAACAATAATTAAAGAAAACACATATCTTTCTAGATTGAATCTCATGAGAGAAGATGTGGTGTTCATTAGAGGCCAGCAATCAGAATTTTGAAAGAGAACTTGTGCGGTTGCTATAGTCGCTTGTTCCGTCAATTTCAAAGAGATGCCCAAAAATTGACTGTATAAAGAGGCATAAGTCAGTAGACAGAAGCAAAAATATAAAACCCAAGTATAAGACAAAATTCAAAAGCAACTTTACCAATAATCCTTACTTTCAAATAGATTGTTCGCTAACAACATAAAAACAACACAAATAAATAAAATAAAAATTATCTGAATCATACCTAAGGCAACTACACATCAACGACTGAGACGTTCAATATACATAATAACCTTGATGCTGCAAAAAAATGAAAAATATATCAGACATAATTAAGCAGGTCTTGATTATGTTGTAAGATAAGCAATATAAACATCTAACTGACATAATTCTTTCACAAAATGAAAATACCTATTAGCCCATTTGTTTGTAAGAAATCAAAAATCATAGTAATTGTAATGACCCTTTCGGTCATTTAAGCATTTTTGCCTTTCTTGTACCGTTAGAGCTTGCCTGTAGTGGCTCCAAGTCATTTAGGGCTTGTCGGGACCGGTAGTTCGATGCCCGGGCCATTTGTTTGGTCTTTATGGTTGTATGATAAGTTTTGAATTCAAGCAAGTCAGCAAAAATTATCGTAAGTTTCTTTAATAAATTTTCTGAACTTTGGGTCAAATATCTCAGAGCTTTTCTCTCAATATATAAAGAGTTAGAAGTCCTAGGACCTACCAAATCGAAGGTCTACAAGTCTAGTTTCCAACGAACAAAATCTCATGTCCAACCGATCTCGTAGTAAAATGTTATGACTGTTTTACCGCAGACTATCTGAGCAAAAACCGGGTTGCAAACTGGGTCGCAAATCTGGTCGCGAACCGGGTCGCGAACCGAGTCGGGTCAAAATTGATTTAAAGCTTCAAATTCACGTTTTAAAGCTCCAAAATAGTTCTGAAACAGAGAGAAAACATAAGGGAGAGTTCCAAGAGAGTTCTTGAGTGATCAAGGTGTGTTTTTGGTGATTTCTATCGCTAAAGTTTGCCCCCGTGCCTAGAAACGCGATCTCTATGCATGACAATCATTTTCCCCTTCGATAAGCCACGTTTGGAGCTAGTTTCAGAAGATAGGACTTGGTATTTCGTGGTGGTTCTTCAAGATTTACACTTGGTTTTTTAAGGTAACCACATCGGGGCTCTTTTATGATCGTTTTTATGAAGTTCTACGGATGTTTCATCAAGTTATGATTCTTTTGGGAAATATGCCAATTTAAGCTTAATTATGAACTGTTTATAGGTGAGCATAAGCTGCGTATATATAGTGTTTGCGAAGCTTAGGACGTAAGGAACAATTCTCGTGAAGGAACTACAGGCGTTCAAACATTCGTTGGAAGGTATTTTTGTGTTTAAGAGCTTCTCAGAGCGGTTCGAGCTTGGACATCGTCGTCCTAGTAGCTTGTCGTCGGAAGACAGGTAGGTTATGGTTTATTTTCCCTAGACTCCACATATGTAGGATAAAATTGTATTAATGGGCATCCTTGGGTTGGGTTTATTAGGTTGGTACCACAAACCTTGACCGCTTTATTCATGTCCGCCTACCTTTGTTCCTCCGATGCTTGTAATATTTGCCGATACATTTTATTTGCCCTTGTGGTCCTGTGAAGCCTTGTTGACTCTGGAACATAGAAGGTGGGATATTGGGAATGTCCGCGAGTTTCGGGCATAGAATTATCCTTCTCGGCTGGTTATGCTTGCTGAGTAGCTGTGGGCCTGTGCAGGGCCGATAGGTTGATTGTATGCTGCTGGACAACTATTTGTGTTGATCATTCATTTCCATACATATAAAGGGGCCTTTATTCATGTTTTACTATGGTTTTGGCTTTGGGTCTAATGAAATAATTTTCTAAATCTTGCATTGCCCCGGGGGCCCATTTTTGATGGAAATGAATTGGAAATGGTTTGATTTAACTTGTGAAAATCCTTGGGGTAAAAGAAGGTCAAATTGTGATTTCTATCACCAGTTTTAGTATTAATGCTAGACTCGGCAGGGCCGGGGTGCTAGTTGAATTTCTTATTAAATTGGGATAGTTTTTAGCCTCGGTCGGACCGAGCACCTGAGATGACTTTCTACTGGTTATGCCAGGGAATCCTTAGAGGGGTTTTTGAGGCATTTTCCCACTATTTAAGTCCTGGACAAGGTCTGGGCATGCATATTTGAGACTGGGTCTCTATCTTGATCCCAGACTTACTTTCGGATGACATGTCTTGATACTGAGTTTTAGTATGGGGTCCCGGACCTCCATGGACCTTGCCATCCGGGCCTGGGGCTTAGGGGTTGCATGTGCCGGAGGGAGGGTATACGGCAGAGTAGAGGTATACGGGTAGTGTCCTTCCATGGAACCTACCTGTTGGGCCCGATCGGCAGCGGAGGAGGTACATACAGAGATACCATTTCACTTGATATCTTCATGCATCATATCATTCATTGTTTGAGGCTCCACCCTTGTTTGCTGTTTGTTGATTGTACGCTCCAGTAGTATGGGATGCCGGAGGGTTTGTTTTCACTTGTTTGTGTTCCTCGATTGTATGGGCGGCCGGGGGACTGTAGGTAGACTCTTGTTGTTTACTTACAGAATTGTTCCCTATTACGGTTAAGTATGAAATTGGTTACTTCTAGGCTGTTAGTTCCTGGATTTGAGAATTGATATGATTAGTTGAGTTTGATTCCTGTCTTCGAGCATGCCTATCATTACTTTTTCCCTCTTCCTCTTACACTTGAGGTTGGTATACCGTCCATTTCATAAAATTATTATGTATATACTGTTATTGCAAAGATTCCAGGTGCGTTGTTTCTTACTTACAACTGTGCCTGTTGTATATATATTTTGCTTGCTGGCCTCGCATGTTGTTCTGTTGACTTCCCTCTAGACTAGTTCCTGTGTACCTTTTGTTGATTTCTGTGACTACTTTCTTCTATTCTGTCTGTTACTACGCTTTATCTTATATGTGCCCAGTCGGCCTATGATACCTACTGGGTACCTTATGCTTTGTATTTGGTGCTCACCCTACTTCTTCATCTTCTGGTGCAGATCCTAGCGTGGGCCATCACTGCTAGATCATCGTGATTCATGCTCAGAGATCTTTTGGGGACTACTTCAGACTGAGGGTGAGCTCTTGGCGACCGGAGCTTAGCTTTAGTTTATCTTTTGCTTTATGTACTCTATTACCATTAAGAGACATCTGTATATATTATTTTGGATCGTTTGCACTCCATGTATGTAGTTCTGACTCTATACTATGATACGAGGTTTTGGGGTTTGATTTAGCTTCCGCATATGTATATATATATTCCTGTTATCTATTCTTTTCATCTTGTTCCCTTACTTTTGCTTATTAAAATGTTCTTCCACTTATTTGTTAGATAATAGCCCATTACTAACTGTTCTGGGCTACGGGGATTGGTTTACCTACTAGGGGGTTGTAGGTTCCATCATGACCGAGAAATCAGGCCGTGATAACTTAGTATCAAAGCTCTAGGTTCACTGGTGTCATTGGTATAAGAGCCAATGTCTAGTAGAGTCCTGCGGATCGGGGCGGAGACGTCCGTACTCAATCTTTAAGAGGCTATAGTGACATCTTAGGAAATACGACTCCTTCATTGCTTCTGTATCATGCGTAGTACCCTTGAAATTTCTTGAAATCCCATTTGTTCTACTTCATTCTTCCGCAGATGGTCCGTAAGAGAGCGTCGACATCAGGCGGAGGTGAGCCTCCGGCTCCAACTAGGGGTGAGGACGCCCCCGAGCAGCGACACTTGCTAGAGCTGCTACAGTTGAGATAGAGCCCGAACAGCATGTGGATCAGGGGGTAACCCAAGTACCACCAGCTCTAGTACCAGCTCTATCACACACTTCTGTGCTAGCCTCAGCCCCAGCTCAGTCTTCGGCTATTCGGGGTTTACTATTACAGCTTTTAGGTATGATTGGAGAGCGGCCTTCTGAGGTAGCACAAACATCCGCTCAGGAGGCAGCCCTAGGTGCACAGAGTTCAGGAACGTAGCCTGCTACTGCGGCTCCCCGTGCGTAGGTCATTCTGGTTACATCAGTTGCACAACCTCTTGCTCCTCGCCCAGCTATGACAGAGTCAGAGTAGAAGGCGTTGTGTAAATTTTTGAGATTAGCACCTCCGAGATTTGCTGATACTTATGGACAAGACCCATATGACTTTATTACTACCTGTGAGGAGATGTTGCATCATTTGGGTTTGTTTGAGACTCACGGGGTTGGTTATACTACCTATCAGTTGGAGAGTCCAGCAAAGTTATGGTGGAGGGCCCAAGTTACTTGTATACCACCATCATCACCTCCTTTGACCTGGTCTAAGTTTTATGAGAACTTTATGGCCAAGTTCTTGCCTCAGAGTGATCGTGAGAATCGCAGGGAGCAGTTTACTCACCTTATGCATGAGTCTATGACTGTCTCAGAGTATGAGACCCGTTTTCATCAGCTAGCACCGTTTGGAGCTATAATCATTCCTACCGAGGAAGATAGGATTCACAGATTTGTATGGGGTTGAGGCCAGAGATTAGGCAGCCAGCTGAGATATTGGTTGCCAGTGGTCGGTCATTTCAGGCTATCGCAGACTATGCCCGTACTGTGGAGGACTTACAGCGACATGATCAGGGGTCCAGAGATAAGAGGCCTCGACATCGGGGTGGCTATAGTGGTTCCAGATATTGTGGTAGAGGTTCAGGCCAGTGGGTCCGAGGTTATCAGCCATAGTAGCACCAGGGTCAGTCCAGCTAACCGGTTCAGTCTTCTCTCTAGACTTCTGATAGTACCCAGTTCAAGCAGGGTCAGAGCAGCCATCAGGGCTATAATGGTCAGTCTTCGAGGGGTACAACTTCTGGAGCATCAAGTCGTGGTGGCCATATGGGACCTGCTGGTTCATCTCGATTGAGTAGGCCGCTAGGGGCTTGTTTTACTTATGGTGTGATTGGTCATTTTGCTAAAGATTGCCCTCAGCAGGGTACAATTCAGCTGGCCGAGCCTTTACGAGTAGTTCATCCTCCGGCTAGAAGGGGTGGTCATCAGGGTAGAGGTGGTGCTCCGTGTGGCAGAGTAGGTGGTAGGGATGGCGGTCGGGCATGTTGAGGTCGTCGTCAATTCTATGCAGTCCCTGGGAGACCGAAGGCAGAGGCCTCGGATACTGTGATTACATGTACAATTTCTTTGTGCCATCAGTTTGCTATGGCTTTATTTGATCCTGGATCCACTTATTCATATGTATCTGCCTACTTTCTGCCTTGTTTGGGGTTGGCTAGTGAGCCATTGTCTGTTGTTCTTTCTGTTTCCACCCCAGTAGGAGATTCTTTAGTAGTGGATCGGATTATGAGATCCTGTGTGATATCTTTTGGTGATTTGGAGACTTGGGGCGATTTGATGATACTCGATATGTTAGATTTTGATGTGATACTGGGCATGGACTGGTTATTCCCTCACCGTACAATTCTTGATTGTTATGCCAAGACCGTTACCATAGTCGTGCTCGGTGTATCCCTGATTGTGTGGCAGGGTTCTGTTAGCCATGCACAGTCTGGGATCATCTCTTGTCTTTGAGCTAGGAAGTTGATTTCTCATGGGTGTTTAGCTTATCTAGCATATGTCCGAGATGCTAGTGCTGACCCTTCATCTCCTGAGTCTATTCTTGTGGTTAGAGACTTCCTAGATGTGTTCCCTACCGACCTGCCAGGCCTTTCACCTGAGAGAGATATTGATTTTGCTATTGAGTTAGAGCCGAGCACTAGGCCTATTTCTATTTCTCCTTACCGTATAGCTCCAGTTGAGTTGAGGGAGCTTAAGGAGCAGCTCCAGGATCTGTTAGCTAAGGAGTTTATTAGATCGAGTGTGTCACCTTGAGGTGCTCTTATTCTCTTCGTGAAGAAGAATGATGGGTCGATGCGGATGTGTATTGATTATCGATAGCTGAATAGGGTGACAGTGAAGAATAGGTATCCGATGTGGAGGATTGCTGACCTGTTTAATCAGCTTCAGGGTTCCGCTGTGTTTTCTAAGATTGATTTAAGGTCCGGCTACCATCACTTGAGGATTAGGGTGGAGGACATCACTAAGACAGCATTCAGGACACGTTATGGCCATTATGAGTTCCTGGTAATATCTTTTGGGTTGACTAATGCCCCCACAGCCTTTATGAACTTGATGCACAGGGTGCTTGGCCTGTATTTGGACTCATTTGTGATAGTTTTCATATATGACATCTTGGTATACTCGCAGAGTAGGGATGAGCATGAACATCACTTGAGGACTATACTCCAGACTTTGAGAGACCATCGACTTTATGCCAAGTTCTCAAAGTGAGAGTTTTGGCTTGAGTCAATTGCATTACTAGGGCACGTGGTGTCTAAGGATGGGATTAGGGTTTATCCGGGAAAGATTTCAGCGATTTGTGATTAGCCTAGACCCACTACTGTTACTGAGTCTGCAACTTTATTGGGTTAGCAGGTTACTACATATGCTTCATTCAGGGATTTTCTTCCATAGCAGCACCCTTGACTATGCTGACTAGGAAGGATGTCCCATTTCAGTGGTCAGATCAGTGCGAGGATAGCTTTCAGAGGCTTAAGGCCTTATTGACTTCAGCTCCAGTTTTGACTTTGCCAGTTGAGGGTCAGAGCTTCTCCGTGTATTGTGATGCTTCCGAGGTTGGTCTTGGTTGTGTGTTGATACAGCAGGGTCGAGTGATAGTATATGCGTCGAGGCAGCTGAAGGTTTACGAGCGCAACTACCCCACTTATGACTTAGAGTTGGCGATGGTAGTTTTCACGCTCAAGATCTGGAGGCATTACCTATATGGAGTTCAATGTGAGATCTTCACTGATCACCGTAGTCTTCAGTATACCACGAGTCAGCGAGAGCTGAACTCGAGGTAGAGGAGATGGGTCAAGCTACTGAAGGACTATGACTTCACTATTCTGTATCATCCGGGCAAGGAAAACGTGGTAGCGGATGCCTTGAGCCGGAAGGCGGTGAGTATGGGTAGCGTAGCTTATCTTTCAGTTTCAGAGTGACCCTTGGCCTTGGACATCCAGTCCTTGGCTAACCGTTTGGTTAGGCTTGACTTGTCGGATCCTAACAGAGTTCTTTCCAATGTCGAGGTTTGTTCTACCTTGATTGATCAGATTCAGAGCTATCAGTTTAAGGATTAACGGTTGTGTGACCTTCGTGATCAGGTTATCCGGGGTAAGGCTAGTCGGGCTACTCTAGATTCAGATGGGATCCTGAGGTTTGATAGTCGCCTTTGTGTTCCGAGGGTTAGTGATTTGATTCAGTTGATACTTCGTGAGGCACATTGTACTAGATACTCCATTCACTTTGGCACAACAAAGATGTATAGAGACTTGAGACAGCTTTACTGGTGGAGTGGTATGAAGAGGGACGTAATGGAGGTTGTATCTCAGTGCTTGAAATGTCAGCAGGTGAAGTTTGAGCACATGAGACCTGGTGGTTTGATGCAGCGACTTCCCATTCCTGAGTGGAAGTGGGAAGGGATTACTATGGACTTCGTTGTTGGTTTGCCTCGTACTTCTCATGGGTTTGATTTCATATGGGTGATTGTTGATAGGCTGACTAAGTCAGCACATTTCTTACTAGTTCAGACTTCTTATGGTGCTGAGAGGTTAGCTCAGATCTACCTTCGTGAGATTGTTCAGTTGCATGGGGTCCCAACTTCTAGCATTTCAGACCGCGGCACTCAGTTCACATCTCAGTTTTGGAGAGCTATACAGAGGGATTTGGGTACAGAGGTTCAGCTTAGTATTGCTTTCCACCCTCAGACAGATGGCCAGTTCGAGAGGACCATTCAGGTCCTGGAGGACATGCTTCGGGCCTGTGTACTTGACTTTGGAGGTTCTTGGGATCAGTTTGTGCCTTTGGCTGAGTTTGCTTATAATGATAGTTTCCATTCGAGCATCGACATGGCACATTTCGAGACCTTGTATGGTAGGCATTACAGATCGCCGATTGGTTGGGTTGATAGTTTCGAGTCTAGGCCACAGAGCACAGATTTACTTCAGGATTCCTTAGAACGAGTCAGAGTGATTCAGGATAGACTTCGGGCAGCCCAGAGTAGGCAGAAGAGCTACGCTGATCGTAGATTTCGTTCCTTAGAGTTCAATGTTGGTGATTTGGTATTTCTCCGTGTATCACCCATGAAGGGTGTGATTGGATTTGGTAGGTGGGGCAAGCTTAGCCCTAGGTACATTGGGTCGTTTGAGATTCTCCAGAGGGTTGGTAGTGTTGCCTATCATTTAGCTTTTCCCCTGATGTTTTCAGCTATGCACCCAGTTTTTCATGTATCGATATTGCGGCGGTTTGTTCCAGATGAGTCTTATGTGTTGAAGTGGGATTCAGTTCAGTTGTATGAGAGTTTAGCTTTGTTGTGGAGCCGGTAACTATTTTGGCCAGAGATGTTAAGAGATTGAGGTCTCGAGAGATACCGGTTGTCAAGGTTCAGTGGAGGCACCATCCAGTTGAGGAGGCTACCTGGGAGACCAAGAGAGATATGTAGGCTCAGTATCCGCAGATGTTCGAGCCTTCAGGTACTTCCTGTTCTTGACTTTCAAGGACAAAAGTCTTTTTAGTAGTGGATGATGTAATGACCCTTCCGGTCATTTATGCATTTTTGCCTTTCTTGTACCGTTAGAGCTTGCCTGTAGTGGCCCCAAGTCATTTAAGGCTTATCGGTACTGGTAGTTCGGTGCCCAGGCCGTTTGTTTTGTCTTTTTGGTCGTATGATAAGTTTTGAAATCAAACAAGTCGGCAAAAGTTATCGTAAGTTTCTTTAATAAATTTTTTGAACTTTGGGTCAAATGTCTCAGAGCTTTTCTCTCAATATATAAAGAGTTAGAAGTCTCCCAACCTAACAAATCGAAGGTCCACGAGTCTAGTTTCCAACGCATAAAACCTCACGTCCAAATGATCTCGGAGTAAAAAGTTACGACTGTTTTACCGCGGACTGTCTGGACAGAAACTGGTTCGGGTCAAAATCGATTTAAAGCTTCAAATTCACGTTTTAAAGCTCCAAAACATTTCTGAAACAGAGAGAAAACATAAGGGAGGGTTCCAAGAGAGTTCTTGAGTGATTAAGGTGCATTTTTGGTGATTTCTATCGCTAAAGTTTTCCCCCGTGCCTAGAAACGCAATCTTTACGCGTGGCAATCATTTTCCCCTTCGATAAGCCACATTTGGAGCTGGTTTCAGAAGATAGGACTTGGTATTTCTTGGTGGTTCTTCAAGATTTACACTTGGTTTGTTAAGATAACCATCTCGGGGATCTTTTATGATCGTTTTTATGAAGTTCTACGGATGTTTCCTCAAGTTATGATCCTTTTGGGAAATCTGTCGATTTAAGCTTAATTATGATTTATTTATAAGTGAGTATAAGCTATGCGTATATAGTGTTTTTGAAGCTTACGACGTAAGGAACAATTTCCGTGAAGGAACTACGGGCGTTCGGACGTTCGTTGGAAGGTATTTTTGTGTTTCAAAGCTTCTCAGAGAGGTTCGAGCTTGGACATTGTCGTCCTAGCAGCTTGTCATCGGACGACAGGTATGTTACGATTTATTTTCCCTAGACTCCGCATATATAGGATAAAATTATAGTAATGGGCATCTTGGGTTGGGTTTATTAGGTTGGTACCACAGACCTTGACCGCTTTATTCATGTCTGCCTACTTTTGTTCCTCCAATGCTTGTAGTATTTGCCGATACGTTTTATTTACCCTTGTGGTCCTGTAAGGATTGGTTGACTCTGGAACATAGAAGGTGGGATATTGGGAATGTACGCGAGTCTCGGGAATAGAATTATCCTTCTAGGCTGGTTATGCTTGCTGAGTAGCTGTGGGCCTTTGAAGGGCCGATAGGTTGATTGTGAGCTGCTGGACGGCTATTTGTGTTGATCATTCATTTCCATGCATATAAAGGGGGCTTTATTCATGTTTTACTATGGTTTTTTCTTCGGGCCTACTGGAATTATTTTCTAAACCTTGCATGGTCCCGGGGGCCTATTTTTTATGGAAATGAATTGGAAATGGTTTGATTTAACTTGTGAAAATTCTTGGGGTAAAAGAAGGTAAAATCATGATTTCTATCACCAGTTTTACTATTAACGCTAGACTCGGCAGGGCCGGTGTGCTTGTTGAGTTTCTTATTAAATTGGGATGATTTTTAGCCTCGGTCGGACTGAGCACCTGAAATGACTTTCTACTGTTTATACCTGGTTATACCCGGGCACCCTTGGAGGGGTTTTTGAGGCATTTTCCCACTATTTTAGTCCTGGACAAGGTCTGGGCATGGATATTAGATACTGGGTCTCTATCTTGATCTCGGACTTACTTCCGGATGACATGTCTTGATACTGAGTTTTAGTATGGGGTCCAGTACCTCCATGGACCTTGCCATCTAGGATTAGGGCTTCGTGCAGCGTGTGCTGGAGGGAGGGTATACAGCGGAGTAGAGGTATACGGGCAGTGTCCTTCCATGAAACCTACCTGCTGGGCCCGATCGGCACCGGAGGAGGTACATATAGAGATACCATTTCACTTGAGATCTTCATGCATCATATCATTCATTGTTTGAAGCTCCACCCTTGTTTGTTGTTTGTTGATTGTACGTTCCAGTAGTATGGGATGCCAGAGGGTTTGTTTTCACTTGTTTGTGTTCCTCAGTTGTATGGGCGACCGGGGGACTGTAGGTAGACTCTTGTTATTTACTTACAGAATTGTTCCCTGTTATGGTTAAGTATGAAATTAGTTACTGCTAGGCTGTTAGTTCCTGGATTTGAGAATTGATATGATTAGTTGAGTTTGATTCCTATCTCTGAGTATGCCTATCATTACTTTTTCCCTCTTCCTCTTACACTTGAGGTTACCGTTATACCGTCCATTTCGTAAACTTATTATGTATATACTGTTATTGCAAAGATCCCAGGTGCATTGTTTCTTACTTACTCTTGTGCCTGTTGTATATATATTCTGCTTGCTGGCCTCGCATGTTGTTCTGTTGACTTCTCTCTAGGCTAGTTCCTGTGTACCTTTTATTGATTTCTGTGACTACTTGCTTCTATTCTGTCTGTTACTACTCTTTTATCTTATATGTGCTCAGTCGGCCTATGATACCTATTGGGTACCTTATGCTTTGCATTTGGTGCTCACCCTACTTCTGCATTTTCTGGTGTAGATCCTAGCGTGGGCCATCGCCGCTAGATCATCGTAATTCATGCTCGGAGATCTTTTGGGGACTACTTCAGACTGAGGGTGAGCTCTTGGCAACCGGAGCTTAGCTTCAGTTTATCTTTTGCTTTATGTACTCTATTACCATTCGGAGACATCTATATATATTATTTTGGATCGTAGTTTTGGCTATATACTATGATACCAGGTTTTGGGGTTTGATTTAGCTTCCGCATATGTATATATATATATATTTATGTTATCTATTCTTTTCATCTTGTTCCCTTACTTTTGCTTATTAAACTATTCTTCCACTTATTTGTTAGATAGTAGCCCATTATTAACTGTTTTGAGCTACGGGGATTGGTTCGCCTACTGGGGAGTTGTAGGTTTTATCATGACCGAGAAATCGGATCGTGACAGTAATTTTTCTTATCATCAAATTATGCGACTATCAAATCACTAAACAATCTCAATTTTTGAAACAATCAGAGAATAAAGCAAATCCCTTAAAAGAGTTACAAAAAAGATTGCATTTTTTCCAATCATAGGTATTGAACGTCTAACAAATAAGAGCAATGGCAAAGAAATAATACCAACCTGAATACTGCTTGACCCATGAGAGAAGATAATTGAGAGAAAAAGGCAGAAAAAGGGATAAAATTGATACAAATTCTGGATGAGGACAGTCGGTGGCTATTCTGCATGTTTGACGCGTCAGTTCATGTTCCAAATCGATATCCAAAATGACTATAATTCCCTTAAAATAAATTTTAATGACACCTAAGAAAACATTTTGAAACCATGGCTTCTATAGTATAGAAATATATTTTTAGAAACAAAATTTTCAATTTTAAAAAAGACAATGTATTTTAAAGCTGTATATTTAAATATCAAAAAATGTGGACTTGGATTATTCAAATTCTAAAAACAAAGTTTAAAGAAGGAGCCCCCCCCCCCCCAAAAAAAAAAAAACACGTAGGTTTAATTTGCAAAGTTCTTACTTTGGGTTATAAAATCAAACTAAAAGAGTAACAATATGAAAAATAAAATAGACAAGATTTGAAGAGTCAAGAGATGAGAGCTTTTCTTATTCTTTCTAGTCTTTTCCAAATATCTTCAAGTGTACACAATACGATATCATATACCTCTATTTATAATGTTCATAGAGTCATACTAAAGGTTGTCAATATTATGACATTAACCAAGATATAATGGAGGAGTTTATGGAGGTTTAAGGTTACAAGAATAATGGAAATTAATGGTGAAAGTTAACTTCTTCATAAAGGAGGAAAGTAATGGAGATAAGTAGTGGAAGTTAGATTTATATAATGAACATCTAGTAAATCTATTTTACAACACTTCCCTTGATGTCCATTAAAGATAATGTGCCTCGTTAAAACCTTACTAGGAAAAACACTGTGGGAAATGTTTTCAGTAAAGGAAAAAGAGCACATATCTTGTAATACGCATTGTTAGCTTCCTCGTTAAAAACTTTGCTAGGAAAACCCAGTGGGACAAAACCTCAGCTAAGAAAAAAAGAGTGCGGTGTGTATATTCTCCCCCTAATTAACACATCACTTAATTTTTGCAGATGATGCCTCCCAATCGTATATATTTAGCTTTTCAAACATTGATATTGGCAGAATCTTTGTGACCATATCACATTCATGAAGATGTTGCATTCTTGAGCTCATCCTGATATATTATTTCTTGTCTCCTGGATATGTTGAGTCTTTGAATTCAGCCAAATACATTGTTGATAATCACTATGTTCGTGATCTTGTCATCGTAGATAAATTACTCATTCAACTTGTTCGTAACAACAACCAAGTAAAAGACGCTTTTCTTTTCATGATAATAAAATTGACTGCCTTGTCGAATAACATAATATGACAATATTTTCACATGTAAATAGATTACTTTCCTGGGATCAAACTTCATATAAATCAAATAATTTTTCTGCACTTTCATAACCAATAAACCTTGATAAAATTGGTTAGAATAAATAAATTCATACTAATATTTGATTTAACTCAAATATCTCCACATAAATTTGAGATTACATCTTGCCTGCACATTAATAAAAATATTATCTCATAAATAGTAATAGCAGGATATATAAGTGCACCAAATGTACTAAGACATGGTATGTTCTAACCATTTTATGAGATTAAAATTGATCTTTCTTTATGTTTAGCGGTCTCACAACTATTGTGGTACTATTAAATGGAACTGCTTTAAAACTTTTTAAATTCTTCAAAGATTTTCATATAATATTCACCGTCTAGCTAGACATGACATCCATCAATTATACGTATTCAAATTTTTATATATTTTTAGACTGAATGAAACCTTATTGCATCCATGATAGGAGAATATATCTCCATACAATAATGTCAAAATTATTGTGAAAAATCTTTTATGCCCCAAGGCACAAGTCGTACTTTATATCTTACGATTATACTTTTCGCATAATAATTCATTTATACCCCATTGACATTATACCTTGGTCTATGGACTATATGTAATGACTCTTCCGGTTATTTTTATATTTTTACTTTCTTTGCACTGTTAGAGCTTACCTGTAGTGGTCTCAAGTCATTTATGACTTGGATGGACTGGTGGTTCAGTGCTCGAGCCATTTATTTGGTCTTTATGACCCTTTCCCCATTTTAGAGCTTTAACTTAGAAAATCATTGACTTTAGTCAATATTCTTAGCAAGCATGCTCAGAATTGAATTCTAATAGTTCTATTAGCTCCAGAGCATGGATTTTAGTCTAGTCAAACTCTTGGTCGGGGCCTAGGAGCTTTCTGTATGGTTCTATCTCACTTTCTGAGATTTCAGGCCAGTTGAGGTTGGAAGTTTGACTTTGGTCAATATTCATAGAAGACAGCCTCGAATGGGAATTCCATCAGTGCAGTAAGTTTTGAAATGTCAACTTTAGGCTAAAGAGACTTTTGGTTCGAGTCCCGAGGCTTCTGGACTCATTTTGGGCTATTGATTTTCATTTTGGTAAAGTTAGTCCTTTTAGATGTGGGACTCACTTTTTGTTAAATCAATCTTGTTTGGGAATTTCATCGATTTTGTTGAGTCCAGAATGTCGTTTATGGTAGGGTAGTATAGTCCATTTGTGTTCCCGAGTCCCTTGATGATCCTCGAGGGTGTGATCAGGGGAATTTTGAGTTGAGTTTGCAACTGGTTGCTGCTGGTTCTGGTATGGGCACCACTGTGATGCTTTGGCCGCACCTGTGTAGCTGCATCTGCGCACTGGGTTTTGCACCTGCGGTTCTGGTGGCATCGTCTGGGGGTGCTCCTTCTTCCGCCCCTGCAGTGCCTCCCCTATGGCATTTGGACCGCGCCTGCCGGGTTGGAGGTTTTGTTGACCTCTGCCCCTAAGGTGGTCTGGGCTCCACTGCGCTGATACACCTGCATCATTATGACCGCAGGTGCGCCGATCGCTGACAGCTTAAATAGGTCATCTACTTCTTTCTTTCAAATTTATAAATCATATTTACACCATTCCTCTAGAGCTTTAAGCTCAATTCTCAGTGTGGGTTCATCTTAAGTGTTGGGGTGGCATATTCCTTGCATGTGGTCAATTTTCTGCCTTCAATTATAAGTTTTACATTCCTTAATTTCGTTAATCTTCGATTGATTCATAAATTATTCTTGGCATTTAGGGGTTGTTTTAGGCCCTTCCCTTACCCACATTATGCTCAATTTCTGAATATGTGTTCCTGACAGCGTTGGAAATCTCATGGTAATTTCCATTTTCAGTTTAAGGTTATGGGACCACAGGTCCGTTCTTGACCAGATTTTAGATCCAACTAATTGTTAGAATTATGGGTATCGTTAGCTTCGTATTGACGAGTAGGTTATGTTTTTTTATAGTTTGATCGCTATTCGCTCTTCTCAAAGCAGTTTGGGCTCGAATGACATCTTTCCAACAACTTTTCTTCTTACGCCAGGTAGGCTATGACTTAACGATCTTAGGCTTGGTCTATATAGAATGTAATTGTACTATTTAGTTCATCCTTGAGTTGGGATTACTAGGTTGGCACCTCAGACCTTGTTCGCTTCTTTCTTGTCTGTTCTTGTTTCTTCTACTTCAGTATTTGAGCTAGTACGATAATATTACCCTTTACGGCCCTGAGTGGTCTTTGAATATGCCTCTGGATCATAATTAGTGGGATATTTGGGAAGTGTTTGTGAGTCCCGGATATTGATTCGTGATTTTTAGATGGTTATCTGTGTTGTAGAGCGGATTGAGCCTATGCAGGGCCAGTAGGTTGATATTGAGTTGTTGGTTGTATCTAAGCATATCATCATCATGAAAAGAGCTTTTCTGCATTAGTTTACTACTACTATAGGGCTGCATGTTTGACTATCACCAGTTTTCTAACCTTGCATGGCCTCGAGGGCCAATTTTTAGTTATTAATGGCTATAAACGAACTTAAAATTGGTTTAATGGATCTTCTTGAAGTAAAAGGGATTAAATGTTGGTTTTCACACTGGTACTTAAGATGATACTAGATTCTTCCGTGCCGAGCGCTAGACATAATTTTATTACTGATTTTAGACCTGGATAGACTTGGGGCAGGCATGATGAGATCTTGAGAGTTGGTATATCATATCATATCATTCATTTCTACACGGTTCGACCCTTGTTTGTTGTTTGCTGAGTGTACTCTCCGGTAGTAGAGGATGCCGGTAGGGTTTATCTTCACTTGTATGTATTTCTTGGGTATATGGGCGCTCATTAGGATTGTAGGTAGATTAATGTTACTTGCTCCTATTGTAGTTACCTGCTAGTTTACATTTCGATCATCCTTATCTTGTGGGTTATATTATTAGCATGTTTATGTTTAGTTGTCTTTTTTTCTCTCCCGTTATTTGAGGTTATGATGTGCCAGAATTTCACGACACTTTCAACGCTTAAAACTAAGGATTTTGGGAGTTCTTAAGTGTGTTTTATTAGATATGATGCCCGTTTTCTATATGTGTAGGGAAACGTGAAAAAAAGACATTAAAGTTGTTGTTTCTGGGCTAAAAGTCATGCCCCACGGGCGTGGGATCCACCACGTCCCGTGAGAAGAGGCATTGGAATAAGACAACATGCATTAGGAGCAAAAACCCATCCCACGAACAACTTAGGACAGGCATCAGAGCCGCAATGGTACATCATAAGTGCCCGTGGGAATGGACCAGTGGAGCTAAAGACTAAAAGCAAAGACTGATGTCCTGCCACGACTCCTGTGAGAGCCACGATGGGACATGGTACACGCTCGTCAGGATCGGACAGAACTACTGGGAACTCAGATAATTTGTCCAATGAGTTGCCCACAACGCCTGTGGCAACCACGATGGACCATCATCTTAGCCCATGAAAATGAGGCAGATGACCTCAAGCACAAGTGATAGAAGGTCCGACAGGCACCCACGATGCCCATCGCACCCATGATGGCCCATGGGGCCTACTCGTCGAAACTGCCATATTCCAGCTCTCCTAGTTCTGATAGGATTTGGTCTGTTTTGTCTATAAATATATTCCCTTAGATTTTATTTCGGAAGTTACGCAATTGTTACGTAGTGTGACACATACTTTATGCATAATTGAGACATAATAACACAGTTTTTGAGAATTCGATTATTGTTCTTGATTATTGAAGTGTTCTTGAGAATTCAAGAGGCCGGTTTTCGTTACTTGTTATTCTAAGTTATAATCATGATCTCTTCATCTAAATCTGATTGTCTTCTTGCAAACATGATCAGTAGCTAAATCCACAACTAGGGTTGTGGGAACCATGAAGGATTAACAAAGTAGACAAAGTACTTGGTAATCCTAGGACAGTGTTCATGCATGTATTGTTCTTTCCCTCATTTTGATTGCTTTTTAACGGTTTCAAACATTAGAACTCGCCTTATTCCTACTTGCTTAACCAAAGGGGTAACGAATTTGAAAGGAAATTACACAACAGAGATTTGAGGCTATCAACCTTCATCTAATTAGCTTGAACTTGCCCGGGGAAAGCTAATCTAGGATCACTGGTAAGGGTTAGAAAAGCAAACACCTGTAGACTGACCAAGTTTCATAGTGATATTCTTCTATTTTGGCAACCATCCTCTTAGGAGAACCTAACTTACCAATCTTACATGTATAGAACCAAACTAGATTACTAAGTACAATGCCTTACGACGTTATGATCTCATGGGGAGCACTACCCTAGTCACTTCTCTCATTGATTACAATACTTGAAACTGTTACCTTGTTACTTGTTTGAATCTAAATTATGAAAATTAATTTTACTTTAAATCCCCATTCGAGGGAAATAAATGGTTAAGAGAGCGAATAAACATAGTTGACCCTAGTCCTACCATATTTCCTGTGGGATTGACCCCAACCTTAGTTGGGTTCTATATTTGAAGATCGACCACTTTATGCTTCTAAAAAGAGGTGTAATTTGGGCGTATTAAATTTTGGCGTTGTTGCCGGGGAATACGATTTAAGATTAAGAGAGATTGTGTTTATTTTCACTTTTAGTCCTTATTTTCTGATTCTTTTTCTGTTATTTTTATTTTTGTTCCACAGGTTGCACACTTGTGCATGCCCAGTACAAGGAGTCAAGGAAATTCCCTGATTCCATTTGATACCGAACTCCCAAGAACTCTTAGAAACATGGTTAAGAAGGGAGTTTTTGAGACAACCTGAACAGGCCACAACATGAATGTTGGCCGAAGAACAGAAGAGGCAAAAGGCAGCAGAAGATGCTCAAATTGCATAAGATGCACAAGCTGTAGATGTACTTTCCCAACATAATGCTCAAGTTGAGCAAGCACAACAAGCTAGACAAAAAGTTGCTCGTCAAGCCGCACTAAATGCTCAAGTTGCGAGAGATGAGGCAGCCGAACGCAATATACCTCAAGATCTAATCACACCAAGGGGGAATAAAGGTCCACAGTTTCAGCAACCCCGATACGTCCCTCGTTACAATCTGGATAATGATAAGGTTGATGACGTAGGAACAACTGGACCCATAGTATTGCCACCACTGCCTGAAGGTATAAAGTTTGACATTACTAGCACCATGATCCAGTTGTTAAACCTGAAAGGAATATTCACTGGCAAGCCCACTGATGATGCAAACTTCCACTTGACAAACTTTGTGGGGATCTGCAAGGCTTACAACCTCCCAGGGGTAGACCAAGATGCTATCAGATTACGGTTCTTTTCAGTTTCTTTAATTGAAGAAACAACAATTTGGCTTGCGAAATTACCTGATGATTCAATATATCAATTTCTGGAGAGGTTCTTTCCTCCATCAAGAATATTGCAGCTCAAGCAAGAGATCTATAACTTCAAGAAGCTTCCTACAGAGATACTATATAAAACATGGCTTAGGTTCAATAAGAAGCTGAAAGAGGTACCGAATCACAGAATCCCTGTGGACCATTTGATGGAGATTTTCTACAGAGCACTGAATACAAACACCAATGCAGTAGCTGATACAGTCACTGGAGGAGCTTTCATGGAAAATACTTACACCAAAGCTTCTGAGATGCTTGATAGAGTGACCAAGATGAACAGATCCTGGCACACAAGAGAGGCTGAGAGTTCAGTTGGAACTTATATAGTTGGGAAATCCATAGACTATCAAGAGTTGCAGGAAATTATACAGGATTTTGCAGGGTTAAAAACAACTGTAGATTTGATTGCAAAACAAATCCTGAATAATGGAGCAGAGAAGGTGAATGCTATAGGTTCACAAGGTAAAGCACCAAGATAGGATGGGAATGAATTTGATGAAGAATCTAATTATATGAATGATCAAGTGGTGTGTTTCCGAGCCAATGGACAAGGAAACAAAGGTCAGAACATAGATCGAAATGACAACTATAACTATTTTGGCTATAGAGATAGGAGCAGGGGTAGAGATAGAGATGGTGACTGGCACAAGAGGGATGGCTACAAGAGTGATAGAAGCGGCATGTATGTCACTTTTGGTAACTGATAATGCTCAAATACACTCTCCAATGGAGGTGATTGCGATCGTCAGAGCAAAACACATTTTTATTCCCAACAGATGTCGGGGTCGTACCCACAGAGAACAATGTAGTCGCGATCGAGCTAATAAAGAATCTAAGCAACTTAGTGAAGTTCAATTAATGAAAAAGGGGAAAAGATATCTATAAGGGGGTTTTATACTAAAACTAAAGATAAAAGAAAATCAAATAAAAGATAGATTGATCGATGGCTTTCACCTTGCTATTAACAAGCAAGGACAACAAGAGGGACTTGGGAATGGGAATTCAATTCTCAAGATTTGCACCCAATTCACACGTAGGTAGTCTTGGTTGAAGGTATGCTTAACCATCTCTCGACCAATCAAGCATATATCTCATGTGTACTCCCGAACCACCACGAGTAAGCAATAAACCAACCAAATCAACTTTGGTAAATTAGGCTATCTCTAGCCCCAACTCTTAGATGGGAGTTTTCGACAACCAAACTATCTCTAGCCTTGATCTAGAGTGGAAACCCCAAATCCCCACTATTAAACCTTCCCGAATTTAGGGTAATCCTTTCTCAAGCAAAAACCAAAATTAGAAAGCTAAGTCAATATTTGCAACCATTAACTATAAATTCAAGCACGGAGGATTCAATAGACCCAAATGATAAATCAAGAGAAAGCACAAGATTTAGAATTAAAAACCCAAATTAAGCATTATCTTTAATACAACCCAAGTCTCAATTCAACAAACACACCAATAGAATACCAATTAAGAACAATAGTTAAAGATTGGAAACTAAAGATTTTACAATACAAAGCATTCAAATCTTCACTCCTATGGTGTTGGTTGATGAACTTGCTCTCGATGCTTTGCCAAAAGTTGTGAGGATAGACAAAGATTAGCCAAATATGCTTCCCAAAATGGCTGAGAAGTCTTTTATATGGATTGGGGTTTCCAAAAGTGTGAAAAGACTGCTTTAGTCCTAGTTGAGCCTGACGTTTGCATTTGCAGAGAAAAGGCTGCAATTGCGGCATATTGACTGTCTATTGACTTCCACAATTGTGGTCCTTTGTCCGCATTTGTGGTGGTTGATTGGTCAGTTGACCTCCACATTTGCGATCCTCTGGCCACATTTGCGGTTGTTGATTGATCAGTTGACTTCCATATTTGTGGTTCTTTGACCGCATTTGCGGCATCTGAGGCTTGTTTCTTCCTTCAGCTCATTCTTAGCTTCTTTTGTCCAATTTGCTTCAAAGTCTCTACATGAATGAGAATCACCTGAAATATATGAAAACAAGCTATAAGTGGTCTCATATCACCATTAGAGGACGCAAAAGCCCAAGAAAAGAGATGAAAATAAGTGTTAATTTCACCACTTATCAACACCCCCAAATTAGTCTCTTGCTTGTCCTCAAGCAAATCATAACTCAACTCTCAGGGACTCCAACTACTAAGCACACGAACAATTTAATCATTTTCACACCCACTTATCAACTCAAGCACAAAAGATATGATTTCGATTGGTACTAATAATTAGTCAATCATAAGCGGATGCTCAACACCACAATCCTCTAAATTTCATAAATCGTTTCAAGAGTTGCAAAAGACTTACAAATATGATCAAGTGATAACAACTAATCCTCAAGAAATGACTTAAGACCACTAGCACCAATCATGCTCATTTGATTCCTTCTCGGGAAGTATCAACATCACCGCTATCCTAATTCGCATGTCCTCACAACAAAGAAAGTCCCAAAACACACTATTTACGAGGATAAAACAAGGGACACATGCACAACACTCACACTCACGCTCTCAAAGGACCTCAAGCATGAACAAGTATCAAACCATAAGATTGCCCTTATTTTCATTCGCCACTAACTCAAAAATAATTGGCCGAAGATATCGAAGGATTTTTCTAAGCTTGTAATGTAAGCTCGGAGACGGGTAGGATACACATTTGGATTCAAGTGACTACATCCTCCTTGATCTCCACACAACTTTTTTAGTTTGAAACCAAAGCCATTTCTTTTCATTTTCATTCAATACAAGACACCATTTTACTCATTTCAATAGGGGTCCAAATTTTATCACTTTGTTCACCTTGGAGGAATCATTTCTTTTCTTTCCTTTCATTATTTCATTCCTTTTCAATTTTTTTCTTCTTTTTGACAATTCTTTCCGGATTTGATCCACAAACCAAAATTACTCACTTGCCACTCCTCCAAGGTACTTCTTCATCACTCCCAACTTAGGCTTTTAGCCTCGATTTCACACTTGCAGAGTCCAAGGAGGGCTGGGTTCAAAAGAGTGGTTTATTTTCAAAATGGTTCAAGACTTGTACCGAGGTTGTCAAAGAAAATGTATTAGGCTCAAGAGGGGTGACTAAAGATACAATTTGAGTGCAATGGTGGCTTTTAAGGCTAAGTAGGCTTTAAAAATCACAATGAAGGCCTAAGATCATTACTCCAACCAACACAATTAAAACTAGCATTGGAATGACTAACCGGGCAAGTTCTAGATGATACAAGAAAGTACGAGGATTATTCAACAACACTCACCAAACATGGCATGCAAACTATTGAGGACATATCAATTTTTCTATCCTAAACAAGGACAAATAGAGCCACATTTGTATCTATGTAATCACTAATTGGTCAAAAGTCACAAAAAGATTAAAGGTATTATCACAAACATCATTCTTTGCTTTTCAACTATGTCACAAAAATTTAGGAGGGGTATGCTCAATTCACATGCAACACTAAATCTATTAGTACCAATCAAATCACTATCCAACTTATCTCAAAAGATGACGATTTGCCCTTAAGAATAATGTCACTCAATCTATCATTGGGCCAAATTATCTATCTAGATAGATATGGCTACTCAGACATCACAAACATGAAGATCCTAATCACACAAGTGACATGCGATTGCACGAGTCAATCTGCGGGTCGCATATGCAATGCATAAGCCAGGCATTGTAGGTTTCCCTTCTGACCAGCATGTGCAAAGCACATGCGTATCGCACATCGGCTCATGTGACAACAGTGCTACAAACTTTTGGCAAGTTAAATCTAGCCTATCGAGTACTCAGACTTCCCCTGGCTCTCAACACCAATCAAGGCAACTATAGAAGATACGATAAAGAAGCTATAAATACAAAGTAATAAAACAACTAGTCTAACAAGGTTTCAACAACACAAGACCCGACACGGGTGAAAATAAAATATCCATGAAAATATAAGTAACAAGCATAACCAACATCCAAATGCCCACCCCCAACTAAACATGTTACAATATCCCAATTCAACTAAACAAAATAAGGTAAAATAGTGGGAGGGGCTCCCTGAAACTGCCTCAGGAACTGCCATCACTCTCGGTGTCCTCATCATCATCTCCATGATCATGTGTATCCTCCTCAGACCACTGTGTAGGGGCGTCATCCTCATCACTCTTCCTAGAAGATGGAAATGGATCTCTGGGTTTTATCACCTTTCACACTCCTTTCACACCCTTCCATATACGAGTAAAGAACTTATCTCTCTTCTTTTCCCACTTAAGCATCTTGGTGTGTAAGTCATAAAGCTCTCCCTGGGACTTGGACAAATCGGTGTATGCTCTTTCCAGCCTAGCAAGATGGGCTCCCTGCTTCTTTTGATCATCAAGATATTTATCAAAAGCTTTTTGTGTCACAAATGAAGTAGGGCCCTCTGATGATTCACCTGGCCCTTGAAGAATGCCACCCACCATCTCTCGGATATGCCTCAACTCCTCTATCATAACCTCAAATAGGCACAGTGCTTTGGAACTACTAGAAATAGGCCTGAGATAATGTTTCTGCACCGATCTTCCTCTTTTTGCTCTTGCAAACTGTCCCTTCTCCGTGTTTCTTCAATGGAAAGATGGGTCTTGCTGGATCCACCCAGTTGTCAGTTGGGTATTCATCTACCTCAACCCTTCTACATAGTTCAGTGATGAGAGATAGGAATATGAGAGTTGGGCTGTCTTGCATCAAAAACTCCTTGAGTTCGCAGATGATCATATGGCCAACATTCACAAGAATGTCATCAAGGCTGCAAGCAATCATTTGAGCCCTCAGAACTGGTATATCATACACATTCCTGCATGGAGATACTCGGCTACAAATGATCGATAGCCAGTTCTTTGCCTGAGCTGTGAACTCTTTGGAAGTGATTCCCCTTTTTGTGAGGGCCCATGGTACACTTTTGTCCGGACACAATTTGGAAACCAACCATGTGCCTGATGCATAATCCTTTTCTTTGAACAGGGCGGGGTCATGATCTTGCAAATGATAGACCCTATTGATCACTGATGCTCCAAAGTCAACCAATTTTCCCCTTATTTTGATAACCGGGGTCGACATTCTCACAGTTTTGAGATTTGCGTAGAACTCACGGACCCATTGCTCATTAGCCTTGCAAGGCTCAGGAGCAAAGCACATCTAACCATTGGTCTCCAACCTACGAAAGAAATCAGGAAGAATTGTGGAGACCTTATCAAGACAAATTCCCTTTTCGGGGAGCAGCTTCTTCTTTGCCAAGTTAGAGTAGTATCTCCTCTAACATTCATGAGACATGAATCAGACTTGATCGAACTCCTCCTAAATTAGTAGTTCATCTTCTAAGAGTGCATCATTTAGGTTGGCATCCATGTTGGCCCTTTGACCTGGAAGAGTTATACAAGCATAAACAATTGACATTGGCAACTAAATACAATGCCTTGTGGTCTATTACAACCAAAGAAATGAGTTACAGAACAATTGGAATGCTCTAGGGGTGTGTACCGCTTTTGGTGCCTCAAAATTTTTGGTCTCTGGTACCGCAATTATGGTTGGTGTCTGCAAATGTGGAGGTCTACAAATGCAAAGAACCGCCAAAATTATGGCTTTTGGTAGCTTGCATGGCTCCACAATTGCGGTCAAAGGTCGCCAATGCGGTGTTCCACAATTGCGAGAATTTACCGCAAAAAAGTACCCTTCATCTCCAAAATTCCCTTATAGGGGATACCGCTTCTAACACCCCCAAAATAAATCATCAACTCATTCTTCACATGCACAACCACAAAATACTCCAAATAAATATTATCTAATCATGAGAAGTTCGTGAATCTAGACAAAAATTTCATTCGGGCAATTCGTCGAACACCTTCTAAGCACAAATGGGTACTATACTATGGAGCATAAAATGGGTGCTTAGCCAACCCCACATTTATAATTCAAATAATACTCACTCTCAAAGACAACCTCACCCAACTAATAACAAATTAACCATAGATTCGAGTTCATCAAGTCATGCAACATGAATCCTACAAGTGAGAGGAACCAAGAAGCAAGGGGAAAGATCTTACTGGCCTCAAAGAGAGAAGGGATTAGCTTGTCATACCTGGATTCTTGTAGAGGGAAATAGATCTTGGTGTTGCTCATATTAGTGAAGAGAAGAAAGAAGAGAAATGGACCTTTCTTGTGAGAATATAAACCAAACTTCGTGCCCTTTTAAATTTTATTCTTGGCAACTATCCGGATGTCTGCAAATGCAGTCCCACCGTAGCAAATGCAGTCACCGCTAATTCGGTCAATCTCCACAATTGCAGAACTTTAATATTTTTTGATTAAATTTCTGCAATTGCGGAATTTGCAGCTTGAGCTCACTGGTCGCTCATGCGAAGGCATGTGCAATCGGCACTCTAGGATGTGCAAAACGCACAACCTTCGCATAAGCCAGTATTTTTGACCAAGTTACTGATTCTTTGTGCGATGGCTTGTGCAAGGGTCACTTTTCCAGGTGCGAAATACCCCCTTTTCAGGTGTATTTTTAGTGGTTCTCAACACTTGGTTCCTTTTCTCATTCCCTTGAGCACCTAAAAACAAATCAAAAGAAACAAAAATAAAATAAAGTAAACCATAAAAATGATGGGTTGCCTCCCATAAAGCGCATAATTTAACGTCACGACGCAATGTAAGTTACTTCACCATCTACATCTCCACTTGGAAGACTTGAACTTTTGACCCAAATTTGAATCGAACTTCCGATGAAAATCACGAGGTGAAGGTGTGAACATGAGAAGGATATTTTCTTGGTGTCGCATTTTGCACTTTTTAGCCTTCAAGTGAGGAAGGTCGCCTTGCCTTCTTTCTATGACAACTTTAAAACCAGATACACTTTGATCCATCCTTTTTCTAAGGTCTTTCAAAAGCTTGATTACTTTGACTTTTGTCCATTCAACAAAACTCAAGGTTGACAAGTGGTTGAAGTAAGATTTGGGCTTCTCCACCTTCAAACTTGGCTCATTTATAGCATCTTCACTTTCGAATGAACTCGAGTCTTTCACAATGAATCATTGCAACTCTAGTATCATTCGTTTACTTTCGACATCGTGATCCTTGTATGGATTAGTTGGTTGCCACAACACCTTCAAGTCACGAGCATCTCTTTTGTCTTGCTTTTCAATAGGGAACAACTCAAAACTACTACCCACAATTGTGCACGTGTCAACAAGAGCATTCAAATTGATGTCCAAATTTCAGATAGCAATTTCAAGAACCCTTTCTTTTTGACTTCTCTTGGCATGCCTTTTCAACAATACCTCGAACATTTGTAGCATTCTCTCATGTTGTTCCCCATAGGCCTCAAGTTGGTGCGCTTGGTTTAACACCTATTCTAGGCTCACAACCTCACCTAATACAAATGTCTCTTCTTGTTGGGGTTCAAGCACTACCAGTACGAATTCACTTTCGGACGATTCCATATTTTGCAAATCTTTATCATCGTCCCCTAAGTGAATTTGATTGAGCCCAATGTTTGAGATATGTTCATTTCTTTCCTTGGAGAGTTTGCTTCATCAATTTGACCGAGAGGAGTAGAAAAATCTGCCATGAGTTATGTGGCATGATTTCTCTCCTCTTCTTCTTTAGACCTTGAATCCACAAAGCCTTGCTTTATGGATTGCACACACTCCTCTGCGATGTCTTGTTTGGCCAAGAGAGTTTCAACCATGGCATATAGGCTTTTCGAGTAGGTGTCTTCCTCATCAACTTGAGTAAGAGGCATGGACAAATCCGCCATAGATTATGTGGAAAAATTTCTCTCCTCTTATTCTTTCATTCTCATGCCCACCAAGCCTTGCTTTATGGATTTCACACCCTCCTCTTGGGTTTCTAACGAGGCCAAGAGGGTGTGAAGCTTGGCATACATGCCTATTTTGTTTGCTACATCATGGTTCCTATTAGGATCAAAAGCACCACTAACAACATGGTTAGCATAAGAAGGGGGAGGAGGATAGTCATTAGGGAAATTGATCCAATGTCCATCACGACCACCACACAAATAGCAGTTACGCCCACCATAGGAACAAGAAGGTTAATACCTCCCTCTCCTAGGGCCAATTTTACATTTTTGTCGAAGGTGGGGTCCTCCACAATAACAACAAGGGTCATTATAACAAGGGTTTCAACCACCAACATCTCTATCATTTCTAGATGCCATGAAGTCAATCACAAAAAAAAAATTAAACAAAGAAAAACAACTATTCACAAAATTAAACTAGAGTAAGTAGACTCAAATTCTAAACTAACTCAATACACCAAATTGTTCCGCGTCAACGGTGCCATTTTTGATAACGCTCAAATACACTCTCCAATAGAGGTGATTGCGATTGTCAGAGCAAAACACATTTATATTCCCAACAGATATCGGGGTCATACCCACAGAGAACAATATAGTTGCTATCGAGCTAATAAAGAATCCAAGCAACTTAGTGAAGTTCAATTAACAAAAAAGGGGAAAAGATATCTATAAGGGGGATTTTAGACTAAAACTGAAGATAAAAGAAAATCAAATAAAAGATAAATTGATTGATGTCTTTCACCTTGCTTTTGACAAGCAAGGACAACAAGAGGGACTTGGGAATGGGAATTCAATTCACAAGACTTGCACCCAAATTCACACGTAGGTAGTCTTGGTTGAAGGTATGCTTAACCATCTCTCAACCAATAAAGCATATATCTCATATGTTCTCTTGAACCACCAAGAGTAAGCAATAAACCAACCAAATCAACTTTGGTAAATTGGGCTATCTCTAGCCCCAACTCTTAGATGGGAGTTTTCGGTAACCAAACTATTTCTAGCCTTGATCTAAAGTGGAAACCCTAAATCCCCACTATTAGACCTTCCCAAATTTAGGGTAATCCTTTCTCAAGCAAAAACCTAAATTAGAAAGCTAAGTCAATATTTGCAACCATTAACTATAAATTCAAGCATGGAGGATTCAATAGACCCAAATGATAAATTAAGAGAAAGCACAAGATTTAGAATTAAAAACCCAAATTAAGCAGTATCTCTAATACAACCCAAGTCTCAATTCAACAAACACACCAATAGAAAGAAATTAAGAACAAGAGTTAAAGATTAGAAACTAAAGATTTTACAATACAAAGCATCCAAATCTTCACTCCTATGGTGTTGGTTGATGAACTTGCTCTCCAAGCTTAGCCAAAAGTTGTGAGGATAGCCAAAGATTAGTCAAAGATGCTTCCCAAAATGGTTTAGAAGTCTTTTATATGGATTGGGGTTTCTAAAAGTGTGAAAAGACTGCTTTAGTCTTAGCTGAGCTCGACGTCCGCATTTGTGAAGAAAAGGCTGCAATTGCAACATATTAACTATCTATTGACTTCTACAATTACTGTCCTTTGGCCGCATTTGTGGTGGTTGACTGGTCAATTGACCTCTGCATTTGTGGTCCTCTAGCCACATATGCGGTTGTTGACTGATCAGTTGACTTCTGCATTTGTGGTCCTTTGACCACATTTGCGGCATTTGAGGTTTGTTTCTCCCTTCAGCTCATTCTTAGCTTCTTTTGTCCAATTTTCTTCAAAGTCTCTACATGAATGAGAAACACCTAAAATACATCAAAACAAGCTATAAGTGTTCTCATATCATCATTAGAAGACGCAAAAGCCCAAGAAAAGAGATGCAAATAAGTGGTAATTTCACCACTTATCAGTAACTGTAAAGCAGGATCTGATCAGCTAAGTATCAAAGAGATGATTGCCAAGGTGTTGCAGAAGGTGGAGTCGACTGATGGTAACTTGAAGGAGATGCGCACTGACATCTAAGATATGAGTCATAATGTAGAGTCACATGCAGTCACCATAAAGCAGATTGAGACGCAGATGAACCAAATGTCCACAACCTTAAATCAATATCAAAAGGGTACTCTTCAAAGTGATAGAGTTCAGAATCCAAAGAATGATAGACATTGCATGGCGATGACTGCACAAAGTGGAAAGAAGACCATTGACCCTCCAATCCCTATAGTTGTTGAGGATCAAACTGATCCTGAAAATGATAAAGTTAAAGTTTTGGTTGAGTCTGAGATAAAGGGTGATGAGGATAGCCAAGTTGTCAAAGAGACAGCTGATACCAAGAGGAAGGAGAAGAAGGTTACTGAAGTTGTAAAGACTATGCCTCGACCTCCTGCTCCTTTCCCATAAAGACTAGCCAAGAAGGCTAAAGATGGCAAGTTCAGAAAATTAATCTCTATGTTGAAGCAACTTTCAGTCAATATTCTATTGGTTAAGGCTCTAGAGAAGATGCCTGGTTATGCAAAATTCATGAAGGACTTGGTAACCAAGAAGAGAACTGTCAGTTTTGAGCTTGCAGATAATTTACACCATTATAGTGCGATAGCATCCCGTTATCTTGTACAGAAGAGAGAAGATCCTGGAGCCTTCACTATTTTGTGCACGATTGGGGCATTCTATTTATCCAAGGTTCTATATGACTTGGGTATGAGAATTAATCTAATTCCCTTGTAGTGTTTATATAGTTGATCTTAGGATCCCCTACACCGATGATAATATGGCTATTGATGGCAGATTGCACTGTGAAGCGGCCAGTGGGTATCTTATATGATGTGCTTGTGAAAGTAGAATCCTTTATATTTCTAGTGGACTTCGTGATTCTAGAATGCAAGGTATACTTTGAGGTCCCCATCATCTTGGGGCGACCATTTCTTTCCACTGGATATGCTTTAGTTGACTTAGAGACAAGGCAGATGAAATTCAGGCTGAATGATGAGGAAGTCACTTTTAACCTGTGCCAATCTATGAATCATCCAATGCAAGAAGTTATCAAGAAGGAGATCATCAAGTGGCTGGATGTAGGTGTGATTTACCTTATTATGGATAGAAAGTGGGTGAGCTTGGTTCAGTATGTACTGAAAAAGGGTGGAATTGTTATGGTTCTAAATGCTCAGAATGAGCTGATTCTTATGAGATCAGTTATAGGCTGACGTGTGTGCATGGATTATAGAAAGCTGAACTCGTGGACTAATAAGGATCATTTTCCGATGCCATTCATGGATCATATGTTAGACCGTCTTGCCGGTAGAGGATGGTACTATTTTCATAATGGTTACTCAGGATATAATTAGATTTCTATTTCTCCTTAAGACCAAGAGAAGATCACTTTCACATGTACATATGGTACATTCACTTTCAAGAGGATGCAGTTTGGATTATGTAATGCACTAGAAACCTTTCAGAGATGTATGATGTCGATTTTCTCCTACATGGTGGAAGATACTATTGAGGTATTCATGGACGATTTCTCTGTGGTTGGGGACTCATTTGATCATTATTTATCCCATTTGAGTTGTGTGCTACAAAGATGTGAAGAGTGCAACTTAGTACTAAACTGGGAGAAGTGCCAGTTTATGGTCAAGGAAGGTATTGTGTTAGGCCATCGAATTTCAAAGAAAGGGATTGAGGTTGACAAGGCTAAGATAGAGGTGATTGAAAAATTTCCTCCTCCAATTTCAGTAATGAGTATTCGAAGTTTCTTAGGGCATGCTGGATTCTACCACATGTTTATAAAGAACTTCTCTAAGATTGTACATCCCTTGTGAAAACTCTTAGAGAAAGATGTGAAGTTTGTGTTCGATGAAGCGTGTCTAAAGGCATTAGAGTGCCTAAAATTGTAGTTGATCTCAATCCCTATTATTGTTGCACCTGATTAGTTTAAGCCATTTAAGGTGATGTGTGATGCTAGTGGAGTAGCGCTAGGAGCAGTCCTAGGCTAGAGATGAGAGAAGATCTTGTACCCAATTTACTATGCCAGCAAAGCACTCAATCCATCCCGGAAGAAATACATTGTGACCAAACATGAGCTGCTAGCTGTGGTGTTTTCTTTTAAAAAGTTCAGATCATATTTGCTTGGCACCAAAGTGATTGTGCATGCAGACCATGCAACTCTTAGGTATCTTATGGAAAAAAAAGGATGCTAAGCCTAGGTTGGTTCGTTGGGTGCTACTGTTGTAAGAAGTTGACTTTGAAGTCAAGGATCACTAAGGTACTGAAAATCAGGTGGCTATGTTGCAATTAAAAGATGAGCTTGAGATAGATGATTCCTTCCCAGATGAACAGGTGTTGGCCGCGTCTCAGGATTTGATCCTATGGTATGAAGATAGTGCTAACTACTTAGCAAGTGACATAGTTCCTTTGGACTTAATAGTCCATCAACGTAGGAAGTTCATGTCTGATATGAAGACATTTTTCTGGGAAGAGCCATACTTGTTCCGTGTATATGGTGACACAATGATTTGGAGATGCATAGCTGAATCTGAGATGGAGGACATATTTGAGGCTTGCCATTCCTCTCCTGTAGAGGGCATCATGGTGGCACCCGGACAATCCACAAGATTCTGCAATGCAACTACTATTGGCCGACCCTTCACAAAGACGCTCATGAGTACGCGAAGGCTTGTATTCGATGCCAAAGGGAAGGAGGTATATTAAGGAAGAATGAGCTTCCTCTCACTCCTATCCTCGTGATTGAATTATTTAATGTTTGGGGAATCGACTTTATGGGTCCTTTCGTGATGTCGAATTGCATGAGGTATATCTTAGTTGCTGTAGATTATGTGTCAAAATAGGTGGAAGCGATAGCACTTCCCAACAATGAAGGCAAGAGTGTTATAGCATTCTTGAGAAAGAATATCTTTTGCAGATTCGGCACACTGCGAGCTATTATCAGTGATGGAGGGTCTCATTTTAGTAATAAGCTATTCAGGGCTCTACTTGAGAAATATGGGGTGAGGCACATTGTGGCTATACCTTATTATCCGCAGACGAGTGGGCAAGTAAAGGTCTCCAATCGAGAGATTAAATCCATCCGTGCAAAGATGGTGAATGTGCACAAAACAGTTTGGTCTAGGAATCTTGATGATGCCCTATGGGTGTATCGGATAGCCTACAAGACCCCTATAGGTATGTCGCCCTATAAGCTTGTGTTTGGTAAAGCAAGTCAGCTTTTGGTGGAGTTTGAGCATAAGGCCATGTGGGCCCTTAAAAAGCTGAATTTGGACTGGTGTGCTGCATCTTATCAGCGGCTTGGTCAGTTGAATGAACTTGATGAGTTTCGTCTGAATGCATATGAAAGTTCAACTCTGTACAAGGAAAATATGAAGATGTACCATGACCAAAAGATTGAGAAGATAGAGTTTCAGCCAGGTGATTTAGTCCTGCTCTACAACTCAAAACAACGCTTGTTTCTAGACAAGCTTAAGTCTAAATGGATGGGACCATTTCGAGTGGTGCAAGTATCCCAACATGGTGCTATAGAGTTTGAGAACCGTGATGGAAAGAGGTTCAAGGCAAATGGTTAGCGTGTCAAAGCCTAATGGTGACTTTGCAAAAAGGGGTTGATTCACATGAGTTCACTGCGGAAGCCAAGACTTGGCTTTCGATTATCTGTGCGAGGATCATACCATCCTCTCATGACACTGATATGACCCCTGATCGAGAATTGATGGTGGTTTTAAATATCAAATCAAATCATTAGTGTTGGATTTTTAAATTTATAAACCAAACCAAACTAATAAAAGTCGGGTTTTCTAACCTCGAATTTTTCTGGGTTTTTTTGGTTTCCTTGGGTTTTTTGGGTTTTTTCGAGTTTTTTCCGGTAAAGTCTTCATACAAACATATAATTAACTTGTGCTTCAAATATTTCTTTAGTCCGAGCAAAATACAACTATCGAAGGCATTTCTTAAAAAAAATAACACAAAATATATTCACTTTTTTGGAATTTATGAAGTGAGTGATGACAATAAAATATTCAATCAAAAAAATAATGAAATCGCATGGAATAAATATTGCATATTAATAAGTCATAATAAAAATAATCATAATTTAAAAGTATTAAGTCATGCTAAAATAAGTCTAATAAATATTAACTACATGACTAAATATTAAACAGAAAAATAAATTAGTTTACGTATTTATGTAAAATTAAAGAATAAATATTTAACATTATTGTCATTCATAGTGTTGGATTGAATAATCTTTTGTTAACATTCGTATAGATGTGGACTTTATTTGAGTTACTAATATCTATAGGTTGTAAAAAGACTTATTGGACCATTTAAAATTCTAAGTTTAAACTTGAAATAATATATTGAAAGATAAAACTATGAAAAAGTTGAAGAAATATTTATAAATTACATTACAATAAATATTTTTATGTATAAAATATTTTTAAAAATATTATACATGTAATATCGGGTTGCTTCAGATCGGTTTGACTTTTTTTAGTTAAAATTAAACCAAACCAATTATAGTCGGGTTTTTTTTTTCAATACCAAACCAAGTCAAACCAAATCACTAGTCGAGTTTTTTTTGTGATTTGATTCAATTTGAGATTTGATTCGATTTGTGATTTAATTTTGTACACCCTGAGTGTGACTGTCTAATGCAAAGTACTTGCTTTCGTATATCTCTTCCTTTTTTAAAAAATAAGTAAAGCGTATAATTTTTTTTATTAATTAAATAAATCATATAATTTGTTATACACATAATATAAAATATATCAAGAGACTTTTCATCTTCAACTTTTGCTCAACATTCTTAGGAATAAAAATAAGTTATTGTATTTAATACTACTCCCTCCGTTTACTTGTCTACTATACTAAAAATAGATGTCCAATAATATTTGTTTAATTTATAAAATCAAAAGATAATTTTACGCTTAGTTCCTAATTTACCCTTATCATTAATTATAGTAATTTTCCTATTACATTTTTCAAGACATTGTTATTATTATATTCAAACGGTGATATGATAAAATTACCCTTCTATTTATAGTTTTTTAAGAAATGTGCAAAGTCAATAGTGGGCAAGTATTATTGAACGGAGGGAGTAGTATATTTTGGAGGAAAAATTGTTGGTAATAGAAGTTATATAAGTAAAGGTTATGACCGTCTTTTTATAATTGTGGCAGGAAAAGACATCAAATACATTTTGAATTTGTCCCAAAAAGTTGATATCACATTCAAACTAATTTGACGACCTATTACACCCCTAACCTTGTTTAAAGTGAAATTAATACCCTCTTCCTAAGACAATTCTAAATTTTATGTAAAGTGATGTTATACACGCGCTTTAACACGTGTATAATATAATTTTTAAATTTTTTTTCCTTTTTCGCTTAATATTTCTTCTTTATTTTTTTCTAAACACTTTTCTTTTTCTTCCTGGATTTTTCAGCTTCCACCATAACAAAATTCTCTTTTAAAATTTCTTCTCCATCATTGATTAATTGAAGGAAAAAGATAAGTTAGAAGAGAGAAATAAAGAACAGTAAAACATCTATGAAGTGTAGAAGTCGTTGGCGGTAGAACGTCGATAGGCGACGGTGACGTTATTGTTGTCGTTGAGCCAAATAAAAATTTTCAGATCTGAAAATCAGTAAAATTCTTTACAAATCTTAATAAGTAAGGATGAAAATCAAGCATTTCATTAGTATTCTTTGTGTGTATTAAAAATAAAAATGTTATTGATGGGTTAGGCTAAAATGGCATTGTGATAGTCGTATGTGGTAGTCCAGCCAAAATAAAGCAAATAAAAAGAGAGTAATCATCTTTTCCGATGAATTTCTGATTTTTTGCACAGATATTACAAGATTTTTCGATAGTTATCTTTCTCAGTGATTTCTGATTGTGGTCTTAAAATTATGAACTTTTTGATGAAAGTCATCATCTTTTTCACACTTTTTAATTTGTTCCTTAAATTCTTCTTTCAAATTTTCATGGGAGAGATTGAAAGATGCTTCCATAAAAGACACTTCAATGGGAGAATTGGAAAAATTTCTCTCGGGAAGAAGAACCAAAAAGGAAAAGGGTGGGGCTCACAAATAAAAAGAATAAATAAAAAAAATTACACAATTAATATATTTAAAATTATTATATATTAAAAATACTTAATTATATAATGACTAATAAAATAGTGTTACGTGTGCAGTTTTTTTTTTTCTTCTTTTCACGCACTTAAAGAAAGTGAATACACTTTTTCTGCCATGTCACCTTTTAAGGTGAAAATAATATCATATTGAATAATGTTAAAAGTGTAATATATCGTTAAATTAATTTGAGTGTAAAATTAATTTTTTAGGATAAATGTAAAGTGCATTTGATGTCTTTTCATAATTGTGATCAAATTTGGAATAAACTTTTGTGGCAGCTTGGCAGCACTCTTTGCATAATTAAAGAAGGCAAACTCATTTCCCGAGTAAAATTCATTCCCACATCTCGGTTCCCTCAAAGTATACTTATTCCCACTACATATGTACCCCAGTTATTTTTCCAAAAAAAAAAAAAGAGGTACACGTCATCCATGAAAAAGTCATCTTTTAGGGTCTGTTTGGAAAATCACCTGATAATTGAAATTGGTGTAATTACTAAGGTAGTAATTATCAGTCTAGTAATTATAATAATCTGTTTGGTTGTCACAATGTAATTACAGCGTAATTACAAGTATATTGTTTGATTGCACAAGTGTAATTACATGGTTATATTAAAATTTTAAATAAAAACTAATTATCAAAAACTAAAAATTTATACTAAACAAATAAGATCTTTTATAAATAATATTAAATTAAATATTTAAGATATATATACATATATATATATATAAATATATTATCTTTTAAAATATATTAATTAATAAACATATATTCTTAACTAATATTATAAAAAATAATTGATTTATATTTTTTAAATTAGTATATTTTAATTAAATTAGTCATAAAAACTTAAATTACATGATTTTTAAAAACATCATGAAATGCATGTTTAACAAAAAAAAAATATTATAAATATAATGTCACAAAATTATTAAAACATTTGACAAAAAGATAATCTATCAATTCTAACTAAAAAATGAATGGTTTACAATGTGAAATATTAAGTCAATATTAGTAAAACAAATAAATTAGAACTGAAAATATAACATAAGTTCAAAATTCAAAACAAAAAAGTTAACATAATACTCTTATGTTAAATTTCAATATAACGTATCTAAATATGATTCAAAAGAAAAGAAAAACTTAAATATATAACCTTATTCAATAATGAATTCTACTTTAATTTAAAAATTAGAATACTAACTAAATTATGCTAAATAAAAAGAATAAACATAAAATAAATATCAAATAGATAATACGAATAATTACATGGAATCACAAGAAGTAAAGATTTGGAAATGAAATATAAATAATATAAAATAAAAAATATATTTTTAAACTATTAGAATAATAAAAATAAAAAAAAATTTAAAATATAGAAATAAAAAATAAATTAAAACGAAAAAATAAAAATAGAAGTAAAAGGACAAAATTAGAAAGTAATTAGCTTGTAATTACACTATGTAATTACCAGCAATTCACAGCTCCCCATATGAATTGGAGAGTGTAATTACCCCCTACCAATTACACTCAATTACATGCTGACCAAGTAATTACATGGCCAACCAAACATGTCAAACTGTGTAATTTTATACCCAATTACACCAAATTCAATTACCAGAGTGACTTTCCAAACAGACTCTTAGGGCCTGTTTGAAAAGTCACCCTGGTAATTAGATTTGGTGTAATTGAGTGTAATTGGTAGGGGGTAATTACACTCTCCAATTCATATGGGAGCTGTGAATTGCTGGTAATTACATGGTATAATTACAAGCTGATTACTTTCTAATTTCATCCTTTTATTTTTATTTTTATTTTTTCGTTTTAATTTATTTTTTATTTCTATTATTTTAAATTCTTTTTTATTTTTCTTATTCTAATTATTTTAAAATATATATTTTTATTTATATTATTTATATTTCATTTTCTTATCATTTTCAAATCTTTACTTCTTATGATTCCATATAATTGTTCATATTATTTATTTTATATTTCTTTTATGTTTATTTTTTCCATTTAGCATAATTTAGTTAGTATTCTAATTTTAAATTAAAGTAGAATTCATTGTTGAATAAGGTTATGTACTTATGTTTTCCTTTTCTTTTGAATCATATTTAGATACGTTATATAGAAATTTGACATAAGAGTATTATGTTAATTTTTTTGTTTTCAATTTTGAATTTATGTTATATTTCATTTCCAATTTATTTGTTTTACTAGTATTGACTTGATATTTTACATTGCAAGCCATTCATTTTTTAGTTAGAATTGATAGATTATCTTTCTATCAAATGTTTTAGTAATTTTATGACATTATATTTATAATATTAATTTTTTGTTACACATGCATTTCATGATGTTCTTAAAAATCATGTACTTTAAATTTTTATAATTAATTTAATTAAAATATACTAATTTAAAAAATATAAATCAATTATTTTTTTATAATATTAGTTAAGAAAATATATTTATTAATTAATATATTTCAAAAGACAATATATATATAATTATATATATATATATATATATATATATATATATATATATTTAATTTAATTTTTAATATTAAATTTTATTTATTTGGGCCCCCAAACCCATTTTATTAATATTTAATTTAATATTATTTATAAAGGCTTTTATTTGTTTAGTATAAATTTTTAATTTTTGATAATTAGCTTTTATTAAATTTTAATATAACCATGTGATTACAATTGTGCAACCAAATAGTACACTTGTAATTACATTGTAATTACATTGTGGCAACCAAATAGGTCGATGTAATTATTAGGCTGTGTAATTACTAGGTTGATAATTACACCCTAGTAATTACACCAATTCCAATTACCAGGTGGCTTTCCAAACAGACCCATAG